>JAMKCH010057006.1:0-30044 GCA_023653785.1 Ophioderma brevispina | reverse complement strand
CTATTATATTTTTAGAAACAAATGTTAAATCGGCCAAGTTGATTGAAGTTGTATCTTGCCATAGAAGTCTTGACATTTTAAATCACACCTACATACCTGAATCACCCTTTTGATTATGTATGGGCTTAACACAAATGTTATCACTTACTCAAATCCGTTTAATTGCTTTTTAAACAGTATACAAATGGTCGGGATCAATACTGCGACATGTGTAACATTCTAAGTAACTTAATATAATATAAAATTTGCTTCTTTTCATCTATAACCACCATTTTAGGTATCCGGAAACGCAACGGCAACATTAGATAACTCTATATGAACTGATACCTCGAGCAAAAATGAAGTGTATACATGCCATATAACTGAAAACTAGGGCGTCGGCCGTTTCTTTAACTGCTAAATGAAATCACAGGCCGTTTGAGGAGATCATGCCTGCGATAAATATGTTGATCACAGAGATAGGGATTTGCAGCGATGGCCTATCTTCAAAGTACAAGATCTCATATCGCAGGAGAAAAAGCAAGCAAGAGCAGTGGCGGAGCCGACAGGAAGAGAAGTACAGCACAGATTTCACGTTCATGACAAAAACGGGGATGACGTAATGAGGACGACGATTTCGTTAATCTCACAATGACTCGGTTCAAAGTCAGCGTTGATGGCGGCGGTGGGGAATTGACCCCAAGACAACGAAACTCCGAAGGCCGGTTCTAAAGATAATTTGGAGACACGAAATCCAGTTGTAGGTGATGACACGGCATGTGCACGAAAGGATAGTGGACACGAACTCTGGATAGACCAAGCACTAAGCTTAGACAAACAACGCCAATTGGCCGAACACAAACACCAGACCCGGAGCAATCGAGGCAGGCAAGCGGTGGTTAACTAAACAAGCACACACGAAAACCCCATCCGGAAAGGACACGAGTAAACGATAACTTAAATTTGAGCAAGGACCACCAGATGTAGCATTGTCACAAGCAAAAACACATGAATCACAGCTTGACAAAGCAAACGTTCCGCGGACGGAAACTGCTCAAATCTACAGTGATAATGAAAAGATGACGAAGAGATAGTCTTCCAGGACAACTAACTCGGTACAATGAAACCGACACAATATCAGCCATTATGTCCGATGAGAGTACAAAAAAACCAAGATTCCCCAACGGACACTGGCTCCTAAATTTGATAATGCCCAATCTACAACGGAAAGAGCTCTTAAAGTAACAACGAAACGAAATGACAAAAATGCGACACAGGACAAAAGCAACGCAAATACTTCTGACAGGGAATCAGATAATAGAGAAATCAATAAGCTTGGCAAATGTCATACGACGAACACATCAGCTAGCCATTTTACAAAAGAAGAACCAGCTGAGTCAGACACTAAGCCGTCGGTTGAAACAGATAACATATCATCGCAAACCTCTAGTGACATAGATGCTTGTGCTACCCCAGCAGGAACTGGAAGATCACAGGCCAGCAATATGTCAATGCTCTCAAATGCGAAGTCTTCCGATACAACAATGGAATCAGATTCTGAGAGCAACCATGATGAAACAGAGGCTACTGAAGAAGAACAAGAAATCGAAAGAATGAACAATGAAGTAACAGCAATGGCAGGGGAAGATACCTCAACGGCAGCATCAACTGGAACAAATATTGACCTGTCTGACAAATCGCACACTTCAAGTGGTAAATTACCGAACAAGGATTTGACGGCATGCGAACATGACAATATAAATTCTAAGTCGTTGAATATGACTATGGAATCACATCCAGAAAACTCCGTCACTGCAACTACGGCCACAGCCACGGATAAAGATTTTACCTCTAATTTTGAACAAGGTTCAAAACGAAACAGCCTTGATTCAACAAAAACAGCAAATAAAATATCAAAAGTGGAACTAATGGAACAAACGGCCAGGTCTTCAGATACAACAGATAATCAATTGATACGAGCACATCAGGATAATGATGCAGCCAATCTTGGTGAAATTGACGCAAATGACCAATCACAGGAGAACAGTATGACGAAACAAGAGGAAGGTGTCATAAAATTAGAGCAAAAAAATACGACATTGGACACGGTTTCTGATGAAACACAACCTGACAATCCCAACGAAAATAGTGCCAGCGATTTCACAACAAGTGGCAAACAGGAAAACATGCCTTTTGAAAAGAGAGAACGCCATGCTTTAAGCGAAGAATCAACAGACACAAACATCAAGACTTCAAGTACCGCAAATAAATCATCAGTTGAAACTAACTCTACTGCCATACGCGTGTCTACTGAAGCTATTGACAAATCCATGGGAAACACATCTGAAAGGACAAAATTAATTAATAGAGATGACATAAATGAAAAGTTATATGATGTGAAATCAGAGGACAGAAAGTCAACAGAAGAAACTGGTTACAACCCAGAAGTAGTAGCAACAGCATCAAGCGTGGGTCAGCCAGATAAATCGCATTGGTCGTCAAAGCCGGATGCGGCCCATTTAAAGATCCCTGGTAAACCTAAATCCAGTGAAATCTCAAACGCTAACTTACTATCTAAACCTGAAGGTCATGAGCCTAACAACGGATCAAAGGTATCATTTTCAGAGTCATCAGTAGAAGAGGTGATTGCAGACTATATATCTGTAGATGCTATAACATACAAATATTTGAGGAAAACAGTCACAGAAAAAGTCGATCAAATAAGTCGCAAATTCAATGTAACTTTAGAAGTACAAACTCCTGATTCACAAAAGCCAACAGAACAAATAGTACTTTTTAAAGCAAAAGGGACGACAAATAAAGATTCAGTTCATGATCAGATTGACGCAAAAGAAGCCTTTATATCACTGTATCAGGATGTTTTCTTTCGTGTCAAACGCGTCTCACTGAATTGTAAAGCTGTACCCGCCCAAAAAGCTCTCTCAGCACAGCAGGAAACTGAGAAAAAAATGACGGATATCGTCGTTTTCAAAGACAAACGGGAGTATGTTTTCTGTGGTGCAGAAATACATGTAAACAAAGCTGTTGAATATTTTAGACAAAAGGCCGGTATTCCGCCTAAACCCAGAAAACTAAAACAAGAATGGTCACCCAGTTTTGAAAACTATTCCAACCAAAACTATAATGATGAGTCTCGTAGTGCACCAGAGGGGCGCGTTGAAGCTGCATCCTTACCGGGGAGTTTCCCTTCGGCTTTTTCCACAAAGGAAGGACTGGAAATTATAGTTCTACAAGATGATATTACAAAACAACACGTTGATATTATAGTCAATGCAGCAAATGGATGTTTAAATCATAACGGTGGTGTTGCATTGGCCATATCTCGCGCCGCTGGTAATCAGCTTCAATGGGATTGCAATAAAATAATGTGGGGACGTCCACCTTTGCCCATTGGACATTGTATCGAAACAAAAGGATACAAGTTGCCTTGCCAATACGTAATTCATGCAGTTGGTCCTTTATTCCAGAAGCAGGATAATCCCAATATGTTCTTCGCTGCACTAGAGACGACTTTCAGGAACGTACTGCAACTAGCAGAAACAAAACACGCACATACAATTGCCATGCCACTTATAAGTTCAGGTAACTATGGTGGCCCAAAAGAAATTTGCACCAACGCACTAGCTACTGCATTATGTACCTTCAGCAGCTCACGCCAGAAAAGAAACTTAAGACAGGTGTTCTTGGTAAACATAGACCAAGGCGCAACGGTGGCTCTTCAATCGAATCTTTCAGGCGTTTTTCCCACACGTTTCGAGACGAATGGCTCAAAGATACGATCATCACCAGATGTAGATAAGCAACGAGCCAACCCATCCACCAAGTTCAAGACGAGTGAAGGAATCGAAGTAGTTGTAGTAAAAGGGGATATAACGAAAGGAAGTGTTGAAGTAATCGTGAACGCTGCCAATGGTGATCTCCTACACGGTAGTGGTGTCGCTGGTGCGATTGCGCATGCAGCAGGGAGGAGAATTCAAGATGAAAGTAATCAAATCATCTCTCAACGCAAAAGACCGTTAAATGTTGGTGAATGCGTGGCCACGGAAGGATACAATCTGAAATGCAAAGTTATTCACGCTGTTGGGCCAATCTTTAAGAAATGCAAAACAGACAAGGAATTCTTTGATTTGTTGAAGAAGACATTTCTTGAGGCAATACGGCATGCAAACCTACCTATCGAGGCCAAGCAGATTGCTATTCCACTTATCAGTTCCGGTATATATGGAGGACCCAAAGGTCTTTGTGCCAAGGCACTAGCTGAAGCCGTGAAAGAATTCAGTAGAACCGAGAGAAATTTGGTCATCAAGCAAATCTACCTGGTAAATATCGACGACGAAACCACAGATGCCGTGCGTAATGCATTTCAAGCTTCGTTCTCGCCAGAATCCTCTAATGAATCATCAAAAGGAGGGGACATTAAAAAAAAAAAAAAAAAAAAAAAAAAAAAAAAAAAAAAAAAAAAAAAAAACGATATGGTTTTCAAGTCAATTCAAACAGAGGCATTATATTGAATGTGTTACATGGTAGCATACAAAATGAAGACGTTGATGTTATTGTGAATCCGACAAGTCCAACACTTCACCATAATGGAGGAGTTGCTGGAGCCATTTCCGACAAAGTCTTGGACACTGGCCAGACGGTAGTTACGAATGGGTTTAATCTTCCTTGTAAATATATCATACATACACATTGTCCTCCATTGACGTCAAATCCAAGTAGCTTCTCTCAGTCATTGCAACAAACCTTTCTGTCTTGTATGGAACGTGCTAACAAGAGCTTGCAGGTGGAGACCATTGCCTTTCCGCTGATTGGATCAAGCGGGGGACCAAAAGAGACATGTGCAAAAGCATTTGCAGAGGCAATACTTGAATTAGATAAATCCGCGGCGAAAATAAATTTGGCAAGAATAACTTTGGTGACGAACGACAACGACTCCTGTTCCGTCGTTAAAAAAACTCTTGCCGCCTATTTTCCATCACCACAAACAACAGATGAAATGCAACCAGACCCGGTCAGTAAGACTGAAGAACGTCTGTCTGATTTTGTATTCAGAACAGAAGAAAATATGGAACTAAGGGTTCGAAACGAGGATATTGCAAAGCAGTCAACAGATGTCATCGTTAACAGCACTGATAATAAACTCACTAACAGCAGTGTCACTTCTAAGCGACTCTGTGAAGCAGCAGGCTCTGGACTCCAAAAGGAATGTAAGAGTGTTATAAAAAAGCGAAAATCTGTCACTCCTGGTAGTTTCATTACAACAGAAGGTTACCAACTTCCTTGCAAACACGTGATGCATATTTCCACGCCAATAAGGGGTGATAGAAGTGACCAAGATTTAACTACGCTTTTGACGAGAACCTACATTTCTAGTTTTCTCTTTGCTCAAACAACGTTGCGTGCAAAATCTATCGCTATCCCTCTGATCGGCTTAGAAGAGGAATCTCCGGAGTTCTGTGCCGAAGTCCTTGCAACTTCATTGAAGCAGTTTAGCCATCAAACAAAATCCAACGCCATGAATATGACCATTTATGTAGTAAACATGGTACCCTCAGCAACAAGTGCTACCAAGACTGCGTTTACCGATCACTTCCGACGGGAGATTGTGGAGGCAGGTAACGAATACACGCAATCGTCAACAGATAACAAAGCAGCGGAAGTGATTACCGTACAACCCTCAAAAAGTCGAAATGGATATAGAAATGAAGATGGACAAGGCAACCCTAACATTTGGCAACCACAAAAACGTGATGCAAATGCTGCAATGACTAGTCCCAGTTACGCAGAGGCCTTGACAGGACATGCAAGTTCCGGTAAAGGATCGATCTCCCTAAATCCACCAAACTCGGTGTGTGCCATATGCAAGAATCCGAAGGAAAAGGTACATGTTCTCGAAGGATGCCAGCATCGATTCTGTCTAGCTTGTATCTGTGACAAAATTACGCCAGGGTCAGCGTGTCAAGAATGTGGAGCACTGTATGCTATCGTTATGGAGAACGAGTTAGGAGGGAAGATGAAATACTACAGGCAAGATGATAAGAATATAGAAGGTTTTTCACAGAGAGGAGTGATCACCATGGAGTTTACCTTCGCTACCGGAATTCAAAACGTAAGTTAACATGTCAAAAAGGGGACAACATATAAACTAATATTCACGTTCAGGATAGCACATAAGATAATGGTGTCATAGGCTAAAAATATATAGTATGCTTTAAAGCTTGCGAATAGAGAAAAATCTAATGCGCAATGCATTTTGTCCTTATACATTTTGGTGTTATTTTCAGTACTTATTCGTGAATGAAATTCAGGTAAAATAAGTATAAACTGCACAAAACTTACGATACTTAATTCATGTCGAATAAAATACATCGTGCACCAAGATGGTCTTGCCGCAGCTCACGATATTACGGATTAAACTGCAAAATTAAATAAAGTAAAAGTAAATAAGTAGTTTAACTCCAATGGATAGGTTTAAAAATGACAGATACCTCCCATCCCCAATTCCCCAATACAAACTGTATTCGAGGGTTGAGAATCAGAAGGACGTAACTCAACACTAAAAGAAATATTAAAGAATTTCTTTAATTCTGCTGTAAAACAGGCCTTCTCGCCAATGTTCATCCACACCAGTGTGGTGGGTAATCGCTCATCCATACCATGCCTTGAATCATGCTTGATGGTGCCCTGGGAAGTGGGAATCATTTACATACGACAAACTTATGAATTGATTCAGTCACAATGATTTGTTGGGTGAGCAAAAGGTCGAAGCCCGTTTATTGTGGACACCAACTGCATCTATGGTATGCCTACAAAGGTCATGATTTTTTAATGTTATAGCGCCCTCTATATGCCCATTCTTCATAGAAAGACAGAGAAACAAGACTTTGAAGAAAAATCAGATTGCCCGCAACGAAATTGTGTAATATTTGCACAGAATAACTCGTGGACTAAATATTGCAAATCAGTTGTCAAAACTTTTTGGCGCCGGCGACATTTTTGTTTTCATTCTGGTTTTGTCATAATAGATTGAGACGTTCAAACATCTGTGAAGGCCTGGTTTTCACGTCAATTCCAACAGATGCATTATATTGAATTGTTGCATGGTAGCATACGAATGAAGATGTTGATGTTATTGTGAAATCCGACAAGTCCAACACTTCACCATAATGGAGGAGTTGCTGGAGCCATTTCCGACTCAAGCGGGTACAAACTGCAACACATTGCACTTATATTTTTAAGAAAGAACGCAAGAACAAACCTTTTTTTTGGACACTGGCCAAGTAGTTACTTTCTCTTCTTGTAAATAATCATAACATACACATTGTCCTCCATTTACGTCAAATCCAGAATCTTCTCTCATTCATTGAAACACACTTTTCTGTCCTTGTATGGAACTTGCTAACACTACCATGCAAGTGAAGACCGTTCCATGTTTCCCCTAGTTGGATCAAGTGAAGGACCAAAAGAAGACATGTGCAAAGGCAGTTGCAACGAAATACTTGAATTAATAAATCTCGGCGAAAATAAATTTGGCCCAGAATAACTTTGGTTTGACGAATCAACAACGGGAGTTCCTGTTCCGTCTTTAAAAAAAACCTGGCCGCATTTTCCATCACCCCAGACAACAGGTGAAGGCCACCAGCCCGAACAATAGAGCTGAAAACGTCTGTCTGATATGGTATTCAGAACAGAAGAGCATATGGAACTAAGGGTTCGAAACGAGGATATTGCAAGCAGTCAACATATGGCAATGTTAACAGCACTGATAATAAACTCACTAACAGCAGTGTTACTTCTAAAAGACTCTGTGAAGCAGCATCCTGGACCCAAAAGGAAGTAAGGACATAATAAGAAATTGAAAATCTGTCGCTCCTGGTATGTTTACCTTTCAACAAAAGGTTTCCAACTACCTTGCAAACACTGTTGCATATTTCCCTACACCAGTTACGAGGTGATAAAAGTTGACCAAGATTAACTAGCTTTTGCCGTGGAAACCTATACATTTCTAGTTTTCCTCTTTTGCTCAAACACCGTTTGCGTGCAAAGCTATCGCCTTCCTAGAAGAGGAACGTCCATAGTTTGTGCTAAATCCGGCACTTCATAAACAGTTTAGCCCTCAAACAAAATCAACGCCATGAATATGACCATATGTAGTAACTGGTCCCCTCGCAACAGTGCTACCAAGACTGCTTTACGACACTTCCGACGCGAGATTTTTGATGCAGGTAACGAACACGCAATCGTCAACAGATAACAAAGCAGTCTAGTGATTACCGTACAACCCTCAAAAAGTCGAAATGGATATAGAAATGAAGATGGACAAGGCAACCCTAACATTTGGCAACCACAAAAACGTGATGCAAATGCTGCAATGACTAGTCCCAGTTACGCAGAGGCCTTGACAGGACATGCAAGTTCCGGTAAAGGATCGATCTCCCTAAATCCACCAACTCGGTGTGTGCCCTATTCAAAATCCGAAGTGCAAAAGTTTCATATTCTCGAAGGATGCCAGCATCAATTCTGTCCTAGCTGTATCTAGACAAAATTACCAGGGTTACGGTCATAATGTGGACACTGTATGCTATCGTTTATGAGAACGTTTATGAGGAAAGATGAAATCTACAGCAATATATAAAATATGAGAATGTTTTCAACAGAGAGGATGATCACCCTGGAGTTTAACTTCGCTACCCAAGGAATTCAAAACGTAAGTTAACATTATCGAAGATGGGACAACGATATCAACTAATATTCAACGTTCAGAAGCACATAAGAGAATGGTGTCATAGGCTAAAATATAGATTATGTCTTTAAAGCTTGCGAAGAGAAAATCTAATTCGCAATGAATTTTGTTCCTTATACATTTTGTGGTATTTTCAGTACTATCTTGAATGAAATTCCGTAAACTAGTAAACTGCGCCAACCTACTGATACTTACTTCATGTCGAATAAAATACATCGATCGTTGCACCAAGATGGCTTGCGCACTTCCATATTAACGATTAACTGCAAAATAATAAGTAACGTAATAAGTAGTTTTACTCCAATGGCGAGGTTTAAAAATTGACAGAACCTCCATCCCCCATTCCCCATACCACTGTATATTTTCCACTATTGATGCTATTGTGAAGTGGACAGTACGTAACGAGTATTCTTTGATAAACCTCGCGCTGATATCGATAGCATTTTGTTCCTTCCGCAATGCGTTTTGGCGGATTACCTAACTTGTGTTGTTTATTGACCCAACGCTTGCCAAGATCTCCTTCTTCAAATGATTCAGTACGGTGGTTTTCAAGATAGCCTAGAATACTGTGTATTCACGTAAGCTATATGATAAGGCACATTAAATAATTGAGAGTAAAGAAAGAGAAAGAAAGAAATTTTGTACAAACAATTATATACATTGAAGGAAATGCTGAGCGAGAGAGCAATAGACTTTCGTTCTACTCGATATCGTATAAACGGGCTAATGTAAATAAAACAACGAAAGCAATGTAATAATTACCTTTTCTGGGGCTAAGTAGGCACTGCTTTTAAATTGTACGTGTTTGTTCTACTTTGTTTTTGTTTGTTAAATAGAATAGTCACCCGTATCCTGGAAATAAATTTTTGGGAATGCAGATCGTTGCTTACTTACCTGACACAAAGGAAGGACTTGAGGTTCTCTTTCTCCTTCGGACAGCATTCCTTGGAGGACATTTGTTCGAGATATCAAACCAACAGGGGGACCAGCGTGTAATACTAGGAGACATTCCTTTTAAGAGGAACACTCGGGGAGGAATGTAAGTCCTTCAATCAATTTATTTTCATATTCCATTTTCATATTGTATTATCTCCCTACCCAAAGGTTATGTAGAGAGGAAGATTTATAGATGTGTCAGAGCTAAAACTTTTTTGTTCAAGCTGTAGAAAATGGGAGTTTCCGTAACCTGATCCCATATGACACACTCTTTTCTGACACACTTTTGAATTTCGGGAATTTGGTGCTTTTTCCGTGAAGGTTTTCCGAAAATTCATAAATTGTGTGTGTCAGAAAAAGTAAGTCAGATGGGTCAGGTTACGAATCTCCCGTAGAAAATGTTCTGCCACTGACTTTTAGGTTTTAGCGTCAACATTAGTCGATCCTGTGGGGTGCGCCAGCTCTTTTGTGAAACAGCTGCCATATTGGTGTCCCCATAGAGTTACAGGGGTCCCCACTACCAAAGACACAACATAGATCTGACATTGTTCATGCGCAAAATATCATGCATACACTGCACACTAAGCCATTTAATGTTTTTTGGTGGATAGCCCACTTACAAAACTTCCTATTAAAACCACTTCACAGACCACCTCTTCGTTAGGTGAACACCCTCCAACATCCTTGAAACATGTTTTTTTTATATCACGAGCCAACCACATGCTAGAATGAAACGTTTTCTGTACTATGCTCAATCTCTGTGGAATGTTCATCACTTGTAGCTTCAGATTGCAAATGTTGGAGGAGTGACTGTTACAAAATATAGATGGCCCCCAATAAGCAACAGTGTAGCCAGTGGCAGACCCAGGGACCGAGCGGTTTCAGCTTTAAAGGTTGTCTCAGAGATTCGAACTATATACTATTTAATTGTGTATTTTTTTAAGTAAAAAGCACCATAAGATACTGGAATAACCAAAACAATCAGGAACGGAATTTTATTAAAACAAGTTGTGATTTTCAATATGAAGGGCATCGCTTAGAGCTTTGTATTTAAAAAAGTGATTAGTATATGGGTAAGCATTAGTTTATGTAAAAAACACGATTGTTAGAAAATTGAGGGCGCCCATCCTCGGGAAATCTCTGAGTCTCATATTCCATATAGTCTCCAAGTAGATACACTACCCTAATCAGTTCTGGTTCGGTCATTAAAAGTCTTATAAAACTTGCTCCTTCCTGCTTAGGAAAGATATTTTAGAAAGCGTAATTTAACTGCGTATTGGCAGTGTTGCCTTTTAGAGCAGGAGCAGATCTATAGGGTCCTTATTTAGGAGTTCGTCATGTCCGAGTAATCTAAGGTTTGACACCTTTAGTAGTTAGTATGGGCCCATCTACATCAATGCCAGGTAGTTGTGGGTCAAAATTGTGGGGCACTTTTCAAAGGGTCAATTTAAGTTTACACAGGTCAAACTGTAAAAATACTCCAATCATGTTGAAATGTATGCCATATGTCTGTTAGTCACCAAGTTCCCACAAAAATGTATAGTTTGTCAATCTATGTCATTGGTTTTCGAGTTATTTGTGCAAAATTGGCTAAAAGTTGGGCAAAAAAGGGTCAAACTCAATTTGTACATGGGTCACATTGAAGTTCCTCGATCATATTTTAAAGCTTCAAATTAGCACTGAGGGAAAGAAAGACTCCCAAAGTATAGTTTTGGATTTTTTAAATGTTTACTTACCGAGATAAAGGTCAAAGAAGGTCAATGCTAATTGGTTTATTTCCCCATAACCTATTTTGTCACATAGCATGAAACTACATTGCAGATGCTGCAAACTATTTCCTTATTTTTGAACATTAAGCTAGATTTAACCCTTTGTTTCATATTTTTACCAAATTGGGCACTTCCTGATTTTGACCCCTGGACAAAGGAAATTGACCTTTTTTGCACTTTTAGCCATTTTCCCATAACTCTAAGCCATTGGTCATAGAATGGTACAAACTATACATTTTGGAATCCTTATTACTAGCGGACAATATGGCACATTTTTTAACATGATTGGAGTAATTTTAAAAGGTTTGACCCGCTGGGTAAACTTAAATGGCCCTATTGAAAAAGTGACCCACAATTTGACACCACTAACTACCTTGCAATGATGCAGAGGGCCCATACTTAACTACCAAAGGTATCAAAGCTAAGATGTAGTGGGGGCTGAAACGATGATGTTTGACCCAGTCCTTGCTCCCGCTCTATTTAGGATGCATACTATTTTTAATGCTGCAAAGGTTTTTATTCCTGACAATCATCTTTTGTTTGCTTGCTAAATGACCGACAGTGTTACTTAAGTATAGAAAGGTATATCATCTGTTTCGTAATATTGTATACGTCTTCTTTTCCAGCCGCAATAACGGATACCCAGACCCTGGATATCTATCTGAAGTGAAGGAGAACCTGAAGAAAAAAGTAATACAGCCTGCTGATAGCGGTACCCCATCTTTTCGAATACATTTAAAACCCATTTAAAGACTCTACGGTCCCAGAAGCATGTTTTTTAAACTAAACTTTGCCCGATTGTGTACGATTTGCTATTTTCCCCACGTCCGTTGTGTGTGTTTGTTTATTTGTTGTATTTATTTTGGGGTGTTTTTTTGGGTTTTTTTTTTTTTGTTTTGTACTGTTTTTTTAATTTGTTGTGGGGCCTGGGATCACCCCGTTATGCATTAATATATGCGTGCAGTGCATTTGCAGATGTAATTACCAAATTACAATAATTAAGCGCTCTATTTTCTAATATAGTTTAAACATTTATAAACAATCAACGAGAAAAGACAGAACAAAGTTCTTAATATTTTGTCACATGTGAATTTTACAACAGGTTTTAATTAACACAAAGCAATGTCATTGTAGGGAAAGTCTGTGAAAGTTATACAACGCCAGTATTGATTGAAATTTTTATCGAATTACCAACATGTAAATAAGAAGTAGTTATTTCACAAAATTTTGCTGTAAAATATCATGTTGTTTTGATGTATCAGATCAATTCAATTGACGTAAATCGGGGTGATTGATTTGCCAGCAAAAGGGTTCGTGAATCCTATTTCACTTAGAATATGATCACGTTCAGGAACAGGTCGAACCATGATCAAAAGTATTCACAATGCTAAGATCTAGAAGAATGCAGCTGGTAAGTGATTAGTTACGTAAGTACTTCGCTGCGAATAACACGGCGATTTTTCTGAGCATAATCAAGCGCCTTACTGCGATTAAAGTTGATGTCATGCTTGATAATGCACGGCTAAATAAAACATGCAATGAATATTCAAATCGAGAATGAAAATCCATGTAGGCCTATATTCAAATTTCATGAATTAATGGCTCTAGTGCGTGTTGTTCGTGTTTGTTTGTTTGTTTGTGTGTGTGTAGTGTGTGTGTAGGTATGCTGTGTGGGTGTTGGAGGTGGTGGGGTAGTGCGGGGTAGTGTGTTGGTGGGTGGGGTGTCGAGCGGAGCGCGCGTGTGTATTGATAGCAGATGAAGTACACTTGTATGGCCTCCATTCTTATGACACTCTATAATCATATTTGTTGTGCTGTCTACATTTGCAGTTTTGGTCATGCTTTTTGGTGCTTGTTCCGATTTCAGGGCATCTAGTGTCTCTCTACTGATCTGAGAGCCCATGACACTTTGCATGCGCGTTTGATGCCGATAGATAGAAGCGATAATGCATCTTATTATAAAGCCTATTCACTTATATAAGTATTAAACACTTAAAGTTAAAGCCGCGGCACTGGCACATTTTCACCAAATTATGAAATTCTTCATTCTGCTCTCAAATGATAGTCTAGGCCATTGGAAGAACAGGAGATATCTTTTTTACACATTAAAAAATAACATACCAAAAACAGATAGGGACAGTGTATGAGATAAAGACATCCAGGGAACGGTAGGCCACCTTTTAAGTTTTCCATAACTTTTTATTTTTAAATGTTGTGTGTATATACAGAATATTGGACTCGTACTCATGATTATTAAAACCACAAAGGTTATAGTACTGATCAAACAGTTGTGCATAGTGTTGAGAAAAACATGCATAAGGCGTCGCGTATTCTTGTGTTAAACGCCATTTTGCGTCGTCTGCTGCATTTAACGTCGCCGCGACGCTAGAATTTAAAATTCGTTGTTTACCCATAAGGAATGTGATTTGGTCTTAATCATTTCGGTGAGGGCTTGTGTATAAAAAGCCTGCAACCATGCAAAAAATCTCGATTTTTGAAAAATCTTGAGGGTTCGCACTATTTTTCAAATTGCCCAAGTGTCTCTTAAGTGCCTAAGGTTGTTTATTCAACGTTGGTGCCTAAGGGGGGGGGGGCAAGAAAAAAGACGAAAATCACTCTTTCCCGATGTTTGAAATTTCAAATGAAACTCATACCACCTTGAGGTGGGCATTAAGACAAGGCACCAAAGTGCAATATAAAGAGTTTGTTTAGCATCTGGAAATTAGCGGGCAAATCATTGTTTTCGAAATGAGCAAAAATCGCTCAAAAAGTAACATGATGTTTCAGCGGCCCTGGGCCGTATTCACAAAGCACACTACACTTAAGTGCAAGATTACACTTAACTTAAGCGGTTCCCTTATATTAAGGAAAAACTTAAAGTAATACCCAACTGTTGCTCAATTTTTGCTCCGCCTGCCAGTGCCATATTTTACCATTTTATGTATCGCTATGCTGTTTGCTTGAAACCGTGTTTTTTGTAAAAAATACTTCTTCATTAAATTTGATCCTTATTCTATCATATGTGTAAGGTTTCTACCTTTGTATGGGAGTAAATCACATGAATTAGTTTTAGAAAACTTGTGGCATTCAGGCAACTTTAAGGGACCTATGAGGTCCCTTTTATTTAAAAGTTGTCCTTAAATCCTGGAGTGTTGAGGGATTCACTTACAAATTTAAGGGTTTGACTTGTTAGCGA
Organism: Ophioderma brevispina; assembly: GCA_023653785.1. Classification (NCBI taxonomy): domain Eukaryota; kingdom Metazoa; phylum Echinodermata; class Ophiuroidea; order Amphilepidida; family Ophiodermatidae; genus Ophioderma; species Ophioderma brevispina. Next base: position 15,400 of record JAMKCH010057006.1, on the reverse strand, counting down.
TCTACTCGAGCAAATTTTCCTTGAATTCAAATATATCGTATTTTAACCCCAACGGTGCTGATTATAAGAACTCTAAAATAAAAAGGGGGTCACCGACTTGTTTTTGAGCTATAGCCAAACAAAAAAGATGTTGTCACTTTTTAACCACGCAAAGTCTATGGGAAAAGTCAGATTTGACGTGTAGAGGCGCCTACAAAAGAAAAATCCTCTCGATAAAAATTTTGTAATTCTAATATGTTGAGGTCCCTGATGTCGTTCTTCAAAATTTCTGAAAATAAAATAATGAGGGTCACCGACTTACTATTTCCATTACACGCCGAAAACCACATGAAATTTGACAATTTTTTTCAAAGGGGCAGGCGTTCTTGGTGGGTGGACCAAGAAAGATCCGCGCCACATTCGGCATGCCAGGAACGCAGGGTTAGAGATGTGCGATTTTAATAAACAGGCAAACAAGCGCACAGGTTATTAGCGGTATCTGCGCATGATACCTTCGCAGCTCAAACAACTAAAAGTTTCCATTCGTCCTATGATGGGCCCCAAACAGAATGCTGAAGTTGTTTAAAGCAGCTTGCGCGTACCCAAATCACACGTCAAACCCCATGAAGAATATAGCCACATTTTTGAAGAAGAGCGCCCCCATTTTTAAAAAATTGGATGATTTTACACGATTGCATGGTTACCTGGCTGTTAAAATATACCTGTGAATGGTTAAGCTAAAAAAATGTCTATGTGGTCACAAACGAAGGAATTTGGTACTAGAATAATTTTATCGGGTTCCCCGATAATAATACAACGGCTGCTGGAAATGGAAACGGCCTTCCAATGTGAAAAATAGCCGGGAAATAGCGACATGTACATGTCTACGCTCATCCGTTGTTTTAATGTGCAGGCAAGCCAAGTAGAGGTTATTTTCTCGGTGGCACTATTCATCATGGACGGAACATAAACGTACCATTTCCAGCCTTGCCGGTAAGTCCAATCTGGGATCCAATTACAATTACAAAAGCGCGTCTATTTTAAATAAATACGCATTTTTTAGCATTCTCGTTCGCAGGTATAGGTTTCCTAGACCAATTACCAACGTAAATTGTGAAAAAATACAAATTTTCGTTGAAAATTGGGGGCGCTCTTAAAAAAAATGTGCTAATATGCTTTAAGGGCAAATCCTTAATATTCTCATATTTAAGGAATATCTTAGCAAAGTTGAACACTAAGTGTGCTTTGTGAATACGGGCCCTGCTTCCACAGCATACACATGAAAATCATTTGATGTTATATCTGCTCTAGAAGGACCAATTTACATATATTTAACACAACATTACATTTGTACATTCTTGTATTTTGGGGCAGTCGTATTTGCCAGAGGTTTGTATAGCAATGGCGCGCAGTCGCTCGAGATGGAATCGACTTATTTCAGCACCTAAGGCCGACGGAAATACAAAACCCTGTTTTACGGGACCGGACGACCATGATTTTCAAGTTTTGCACAGATTTTTTTTTTTTTTTTTATGTTTTTCCAAAAAAAAATCATGTAAAATCAGCCTGTTTTTAGCCCAAAAATTTATCATTTTGGCAATTTTTGTTTAAAGAATTTTTTTTGTAAAAATTTTTAATTGTTCTTCTCTTGATTTTTCAGATTTTGGGGATATTTTAGGCCAATTTTGAGCTCCAGAAGGAAAACAAAAATTTTAAAAAAAGAAAAAATCGCCCGCCCGACAGACCGACCCTACGCGAAAGGTCGCTTTCGCCCGTAAACAGGGTTTTCTTTTTTCGTCGCCTAAAGGGTTTTTAATTATTTTTCCGGATTATGTAATTAATTTTGTTTCAGCCTTGAACATACAAGCAGAAAAATAGTTCTGGCAACAGCGTTGGCGATTTTATTTTTAAAATCACACTCCGTTTGGGTGACTAAGGGGGGGGGGTCCTAGGGACCCCAAGCTAATTACCTCATTAACGGGTGTGAAAAATTTGTAGTAATTTTTTTTATTGAAAGAAGCGCATCGATAGGTGCACAATTACAAAAATAGAGTTCGAAAATATTTGTACAGTGAAAATCGCCGAAAAACAAATCTCGTGGTACTATGGACCCCTCCCCCCTTAGGCACTAAGTGTTAAAACGACGTGTTATGTGTCTCTAGCTTAAAAAAAGATTGATTTGAAAACGGGAACGCGATTCATGTCAGTTTTATACCTTATCAAGACAATTATTGTGTGGTGGATATTTGGTGGATATAGTGATGTGGTGGCGGCGGATTTGATGCAGGATAATGAATATGGTGGATTATTTCTGGACAGTCGAACGCACACCCATGCAAGCGCCAGATACGCAGTGGTTCAGCACCATGCTTTGACCAATTAGGCATCGCGTTGCTACGTGCGTTTATCAATGCATGAACGGCACCTTAATTACGCTGGCGTATGTTCGATTCTGTCCCGAGAATTAAAATCCACTGACTATAGTACTTTTATATTTTACCCAGATAATAATGGCATTTGCTCCGTTTCAAATCAGGCAACACATTCATAGGATTGTCAACGCTCGTGGTTAAACGGTAATTGGCGATGATGACATGACGTGAGGTAACGTTTCAGATAGGATGAAAACTGTGACCTTTTGGAAAACAAAAAAAAATTGTCAATAGTACTATAACTTGAATAGGGAGGCGCACTATTGAAATCATGAGAGTCAGTTTGGTTATTATCATTTTTGATGTCAAAGTACGAGTGCGCGGTGTGTGTGTGATGCATGTGTGTGCTATCTTTCCTGGTTTCTATTTCGTGATTTAAAGGTGCTTGCAACAAGAGATTCAAGTAAACAGGGGTCCCTATTAAAAATTTTGTTTTTTTTTTATTTTTTTTTTTTTTTTTTTTTTAGGGGAAAATTGATCTGCACTGGACCGTCTAAAGCTTTCTATCCAATATATCCCCATCTGAAAGGATTAAGCCTGAGAACTGGTGATTTGGTCAACAATTGGTGAAATTCTAATTGCATATAGGGCAAAGGAAATCAGCCTATGTTTTTTATTGAAATATAAGCAATACAAATCACCTTTTGTTTACATTACGCAGCCAAATAAAAGGTAGGGGAATCATTGAGTGTCTAATCTATATGAAATCACTAATTATCACAGAAAATATAGATGACCTTGAAATCTCTCGTCGCACCTTTAATGTTTGCTTGTGTAAGCGCATAAGCGTGTGTGTCTTATTGACATAGTAGGTGTGTGCCAAATCAAAAATTCAAACACAACAGAATCTCATTTTTTAGTTGTCATCGTGTTGAACATTTTTGTCAGTCTGCGCGATCTCGTTGTTTAATTACTTTCATATGCAACAAGCATGTTCTATTAAAGATCTTAATAAAGTGGTGAAACAAAGCACAATAAAAGTCTTCCGTTATTGATTAGTGAAATATTTCGTTCGATGTGAAGTTGTTGTGTGACGACAAGCAGCTGACTATAAGAACCCTTACGTTAGTATACGGCCATTGTGGAGGAAAGCTATATGATATGGGCTGTTTACAAAAAATAATTGAACACATGAAACCATTTTTTTTATTTGAAAATCCAAATTTTCGATCGGAAAAAAACTGTTTTCAATGAAGTTGTCAAAGATTGCAAATGAATGAAAAACCTCGCCATTGAGCCATTTCTTTGTAAACAACACCTCCCCTTCGATTTTTTCCTTTTGGACGCGTTAGCGTGTCTTCTTTCCTTGGTATCAACAAAATACAAACATTCCAATTATAATGTCACTATGACGCCATCAGTTACGCCCGAAAGTATGGGAAAATGGATATAGGGTGGAAAATTGATAGAGTAATTGCAATTTACGGACCTCAAAACGTAGCCACTTAAAACCCCTGTGATAAAATAATCATATCCCAGTAGTAGAGCAAAACAGCAATGAAAATAGGATATGCCTATTTTTAGATAGAGTGGAAAAAAAATAATTTCCATCTACACCGTGACTGTGTCGTCATCTGAGGTAATGCTAAGCATGTGGTACCACCTATTTGGGTATGCATGGAAACGATAAATCATAGCTAATTGATATGTTGGTATCAAAATCCAGTTGTCTGTATATCATGTGTTCTTATACTAGGGGTGTGTACTTCTCTCCCGAAGAGGGAGGTTGCCAGTCCCATCCATTATCACTTTGAGATTCACCCTGAACCTTATCATATCCCCCTGCGGGTGTTTGAAAAAAAAGCCGAAAATGTCATTGATAATATCATATTGGCACCAACAAGGGGCTCTTTAGTGAGGAGACCAACAACATGAAAGGGGGTGTAACCACCACCCCCTTCGTTAGATGACAAAATGAGCAAAAAAACAACACATCAGATGTGTAGTAATCTGTTGATATGTGGCAGGAAAAAATAAGATGATGCATAAAAGGAATAGAGAGTTAAAATGGACTGACGATGGAAACATCGCAGGATAAGGATGCTAAAAAGACTTATCTGTTAATTAACCACGTGCTTTTCACATGAGCAGGGGCAATACACAGTGAGTACTGTGAGCTCTGGAAAATCATTAAGACTACACAATAAACAGCATACGTCTTGATGTGCTTAATGGAATGATGTAAATTAGAGAGGGAGCATGGACCTAAGTTCAAACATCATCGTCTGTCCCCACTACAGAAAAGAATCTAAAACATGGGGATATTTAGTATGGACCCTCATATCAATGACTAGGTAGATTAGTACTCTCAAGTTGTGGTTTGTTTCCCACGGTACCTGAGGCGGGCGTATTATGTTCAAGTGCAGGACCTTCAAAAAAGTAGAGAAACACTAATAGACAGAAATCGGAACAAGCCACCTTAAGGTTAGCATGAAGGTGAAGATTTAAATCTAATAAGAATAACTTTATGTTAACCCCTGTAAATATTGAGAGGACATTTTTTTTTCATTTTAGTATTTACCCTATAACTCCGAAAGCAATACAAACTATAACATGTTTGATATCCTTATGCCTATGACGGACAATATGCCATACTTTGCAACATGATTGGGACATTTAAATTTTTAACCTGTGTAAACTTAAACGGCCCTATGAAAAGTTAACAACAATTAAGTGTTGCTAAAACCCAGAGTGGACTAGGGGTCTGTACTAAATACCATGCGTGTTAAACCTTTTCTGTAGTGGGCGAAGAAAGCAAGAACTCTTAAATAAAGCCGCTATGATATTCTGGCTACTGCTCTAAAAGCTATAAGCATGATAAAAACCTCCATGCTATAAGTTATTGACAAAAACAACAGTTGACTTTTTGGCTATGAACTGTATGTAATTGTTTTATTATTGCGTGTATCTATAAAAAAAGTATAAATCGTCACGAATCTTCCAAACAGGGCCAATCGACCAAAGTCACATTTCGAGATATACGGCGATGAAGTATTAGAGAATTATTAATTTGCATATCTAAAATTTGACAACTTTTAAGAAACTGATTTTAGTGTACATTGATGGAACATTGAAAGGTTGTTCTTCAGTTTGAGCACGCTTTCAATCCAAGTATCCTGGTTTCTTGTCAATTTAAATATAAAGTGGTTGGTCATGTTTGCCAAATAAAAAACGCTCCTCTGTTTCTTCTATGTCAAAGGAAGACGAATGCGCAGTCGCCGTGAGTACTCAAAATGAGTCGACGATCGCCTCAAACATCGTCGGTTTGTATTGAATCATTGTTGAAAATACTTTTGCCTGCGGAGGCGCTAGAAATGATTATGCTTTGTATAATTTTCTAGCCGTCATTATCTCTTACAGGCAAAGTATTGAAGCTAGAAAAAGAGAAAAACTTATGAGGGTTTCTATTTTTGGATTTTGTAATTAGAACGATTAATCAAATTACCTTAATACTTAATGTAAAATAGATTACATCAAGATCCCATAGAATATAAATATATTAATTTGAATGCCGAAACTGTAAAAGCTTGTTGTATTTTACGGAGGTTTTTTTTAGCAGAATTGGTCTGCACAGAAATTTTTTGTAAATGCTATAGTATTTTCATGTAGATTAGTACTAAGTAGAATATTGAAAATTCATAAATTAAGTACAATTATGTTGATACTCGAAAAAATCGAATAAAAGCTCAGTTGTTAGTCGTTTTATACGACTGGTATTTGGGACATAAAAAGGTACAGTATTTGCGATTATTTCCTGAATTCAGCATCGGCCTATACATGTGTAAATACACTAAGGACATAGCCAAGAACGTAGTTAACGATATGAAAACTGGGTGTGGGGAATTATTGATATATAAATTCCATAAACGTTAAGTGGAAGAGTTAGTGAGATTATCTGTTTATTGCTGAAGGTGTATATTTTGATATTTGCAGCTAAGGAAAAAAGCATCACTATTTTATCAAGAAGAAAAGCTTTTTATATTCATATTAAGTCATTTATATATGTATTAATGTTACGAGGTGTCGGAGAAAATTCAATTTTAATTCGACATCATACAACACGTATGTTAGAATTAATACTTTTATTTTCAATAAATAAATATATTTTTTTTATTTTTTTTATCATAATTGTTGTATCTTTTACATTTATAGTTAAGTTTTCAGTAGCTCCAATTGTGACTGAAATAAATACAAGAATCATGTAGGCTTACTACTTTCAATAACGAAAACTATTAGGAAGAGTTATATTGACAATTAGTGTCAAATGATGTTCTAAAAATCGTAAAAACAAACTTCGGAGTGTCTATCCTGGTACAATTTGAAATGAACCTGACATCCCAGGAGATTATTGATTTTTCATCAGGGACAGACCGTTGCGTATATGTTTCACATTTGAAGTTACAGCACTCGTACAGTATAGTGGAAAACTTCTATGAGGAAAATACAAACCATCTTGAGGCTAAGATGGCAGTTTGCCGGCATTTTCTACTGCGGTGCTTGTATTATATTCGAGTGTAACATACAATTATATTCGCATGTTAAACATGCGAATATATTGTGCTGGTGTGTTTAGTTTCCTCCTCTCGTCTTCATAAGACGCTTTGTTTACCTTCTTCTGCCAAACGCTTTGTCCGATAATAGACAAATCGGTCAGCGGAACCACCGACCCAAGATACACCAGGATTGTACATAGTTTGGGACCTTTGACCTTTCTTAGGGGTCACGTGGGCCGATATTAAAAGGGGGCACTCGTCGGAACTCTTTAAAATGCTTTTTCTGACACCGCAATAATGCTCTCACCATCAGATGGTTGTCAGAAGAAAGAACCACTGACCCAAGACCCTGCTAGGTGACCATATTGGGGTTAAAGGTCACGTGGGCCGATTTAAGGGGCATTGTCGCGACGGAACTCTTAAATATGCATCTTCTTCTACCAAACATACCCCTAATAGGTGCTAGGCTCTGTCATGTGACTCGTCATTATGTGGTCGTATTAAGGGTTGTACACAGAATTTTGATCAAAGGTCATGAAGGGGTCACTACGTGTCTGAATGTGAAAAATCTTCAAAATTAATTAGCTAAGGAAGCTTAGAATGGTCACTTGACTCATGCATATATGAAGCAGCCTGAGACCCTTCACCAAAGGTGTGCCTCACCTGGGGTCAAAGGTCATTAAAGGAGTACTTCCGGTCTTCATTGTGAAAAAAATCCAAAAAAATCATATTTGATGAATGTAAGGTAGCATGGTCAGGTGACTCATGCATATGAGACAGCTTGAGACCCTTCACACATTTGTGCTCAACATGGGGTAAAAGGTCATTAAAAGGGGGGAACTTCCGGTCTTAAGGTGAAAAAAAAAAATCAAAAATATTGGCCTTTATGTAACGGTAGCATGGCTCACGTAAGTCATGACAATTAAGCAAGCAACTTGACACCTTCACCCAAAGTTGTGTCAAAATGGGGCAAGGTCATTAAAGAGAAACTTTCCGAGTCTTAATGTGAAAAATCGGTTCAAAAATACATAGATGACTATACCCAACTTTGCATGGTCACGTGACTCATGTATAAGAACCAGCTTCTTTTAAAATTTGTGCTCGGCATGGGGGTTAAAGGTCATTAGGGGACTTCTGCATTGAATGCAGTCTGCATGCCCCATGCGAATATACCCGTGTTTGCTAACCACAAATGGGCTATGGCGTCTAGTTGTTAACTTGATTCAAAGACTCTGACGTTTAATTCAATTCAAAATGCCATTTCTGATTACAAAGTGGTGGTATTTATTGAAAATGCAGATGCTAATTTTCTCATATTAACATCTTTCGTTATTGGTATTGAAATTTCCTCTGTCTACTCAATAAAATGAAGTGGAATCGGGTGCTATTTCAAGTATATTGAGTAATTTCAATGAGTACTTTTAAGTACCATTATCATGTATTTTAATTGAGATGGCTGATAATGTGAATACTAATTAAGTCCAATTTAAAAAAAAAAAAAAAAAAATGGGGTTAAAATTAACACTGCCGGTGTGAAAGTATTGTTTGGAAAGTAATCATAGTCCGGCAGGAGTCATAGTCCGGGCTCATATACGACAGAGGGAAATAAAGCGTGATGAAACTAATGTTGCGGTGAAGAGTCACTGAATCGATTGGACAGATTGTTCACATTGTTCCCGGACTGTGAGCCCGGAGGACCATATCTCCTGCCACACCTGTGTGTTCTAGGAGGATCACACCAAGAGGATGTCAAAAATTACACTTTGGTGTTATTTTAACCCCTATTGTGTTATTTTTAACACCAATAGGTTAAAATAACACCAAAGTGTTTTGAATTTTGGTTTGTGGTCCTTCCTAGAAAACCGGTGTGAAAGTAATCATGTCCGGCAGGTATCTAATAGTCCGGGCTCCATAGACGACAACGAATAACTTGCTGTGAAACTAATGTGCGTGAGAGTTCAAACGTAATCGATTGCCCTTTTGTTAACCATTGTTCCGGGACTGTGAGCCCGGAGATTATATCTCCTGCCACACGGCGGTGTGAATTTTTTTTAACACCCTATGTTTTGCCGAGTGTTGACTCAAAATTACATTCTCATGCGCTGTTTACTGAGTACACAGAGAAATTATCAGTTAGTTTAATTAGGTGAATCACAAGTGCAGAAAACTCCAAATAATATCGTAGGTATGTGGGAAATATAGCCAAAGAAAGAGGAAAACGAAAAAGATTTGAGTTGCGGGTTCTGGTCACTTTGGTTTTACTTTAATTATTGATCTTAATTTGGCTGTAAAATAACCAGTAACTAATCTTTTTATACATGTAAGCCATCAAAATGGGGAATCGAACCTGGGGCCCTTTGATATGAACCCAAATACGTAACCACGACACTATGCTACCATAAAAGGAATATATAAAACATGGAATTTTTATGACATTACTTCCTTTCATAATTAAATATTGCAAAATTTTAAATGAACAATATAATACCAAAATGTGGTAAGGGTTTCAACAGAGTTTGAATCATCTATAAAAAATTAATGTGAAAATAAGTAGTTACTACAGTAGTGTTGTTTGTGACCTTTGGTGCTGTTGTTTTATAACTTCGAATTATACTCAAAAATGGTGAGTAAAAAAGGTGTCAAAGCTCTTAATGTTGAGTAAAATCTTAGTCAAGTTGAGTAAACCTTACACAAAGCGGAGATATGTTCCCAACAATGACTACGATTTGTCAACAATGAGTAAGGTTTATCAATGTGACTAAGGATTTATTCAACATTAAGCGCTGTGTCCTTTTATAAACATGAGTAAAATAATTTTTACAGGACTGAAAAGAGCTGATGGAATTTTTTGATTTAATTACAGCTTCACAACCACTTATTTCCAGGAAACAGGTGTAAACTGAAGTAATTGTTACTATTTTGCACAAAATTTACGTAACTTAATACTGGTATGTTTGTTGTTACAATTCTCAAATGAAATAAAGGTCAGTGTGAAATTCTCTCATTGAAACGCTATAGGTACCATTAAAAAAAAACTATTATGTATAAAAACAATAAAAAATAATAAGAATATCAAAGCTTCAAACTGGCGCATTCAAAAAACGGTGACAAACTTACTAGTCCTTTTTGCCCGTGCTCAGCGACCGGATCGTCGCTTAGCAGTCAAGACATCTTACTATCTACGTTCTAGAAAGAACACAGCAACAATGCCATTATTTTGTTTTTTTAATTTAAAAACTATTACCACTGCTAAAATACATCTTGTATTGACCGAATACGTGCGCTGTGTAAAAATTACAGTGGACTTCACAATAAAAAGGACCAGAAAAAGACAATACTGGCCGTAATTTAAAAAATCAGGTAAAATACTCTTTTGTCCAAATGTTCAGGCATCACGACTAAAATTTATAAGAGGGGCTCTATTTTTGACTTTGAATTATATCAAAACATTTATACACTATTATAGATTTTCACTTATAGGTTATTGACAGGAAAAATACCCACCAAAAAAACACTGGCATGCAATTCGCCAAAAAAAATCCCATGAACCTACAGATTTATATTCCATACAAATTCACTTTATCTTTTATCCAATCAAGCATTTTTTTACAAAATAAAGGTTCCTGGTCGGAACGCTAATAGCCTCTTCCCATGGACCCCATATTTTACCTGAAGTGGGCCAAATTTTGGTATCAGAAGAAGCTACTATTTCTCCTCCTCATGTACCCGTTGAATATTAGTAGCTAAAGGATTTTTGTTTGGAGTTATGAGCGAAACTATGCCCCATTTTGGATCGACCAATATAGTTTTGCTCTGTTTTAACACAGTACTCTATGGGATTACCAAAGAATGTTTTTAGAGCCTCTCATTTCATAATGGGTTAAAATCGGCGCTAACTTTACAGTATGTTTTGAGGTGAAGGTCATCTTAGGTCTACTAAGTTAGCGTATTCGTCAGTGCTTTTGTTACACAAACCAGTCACATCTCTGTAATACTCGCCAAGTATATTTTTGAATGGTTTATTGAATAATTTTTACAGTATACTGTTAATTTTCAAAGTATATTTGGCAAATGTTGTCTAAATACTGCAAAAATTATATTTTTATGAGGCAAACTCCGTCTTCAGAGCTACACACTTAAACATCGACCAGACTTCTAAAAGGCTACCCAGTGTTGATCGGGAGAGTAGATGTCTCGCAATATCCCAATGATCGATAGATCACTTTATAAGCTGTCCCTATGGCGGTGTTTGTCAGTACGCAAACGACGAATGCAGATTGGAATGTTTGGAAGACTTTCATTGGCGTTTTGGTATGTATTTTCCAAAAGTGAAAAATCTATTATATCGACTAACAAATTGGGAATTTTATTTTTGCTCAATATTTGGTATAAATGAACAGAATTTTTGCTATAGTATCATAATAGGCAAAAAACTAAATTTTCCGCCAAAATGGTCGATTGGCCTTGGGAATACTCATTAAACGAAATGACAGCTGTACTCCCTGGTCCAGTATCTCATTCTTCAGAGATTTCTATATATAGTATGAATTTTTTATTCTTGTCAGTTTACATTATAAGTTTTTGGGGCGTGTCGAGGATTCCATTCGTTCTCAGAGGTTGTATGCTAACCTTACGCTTACCCCCTATTCATGGAAATTCAATGTGTACGATGTCGGATCGATTAAAGGCATAAGTAAAAATGCCCCTTTTCTCATCGAAGAAAAACAAAGCATGCAATTCACGGAATATATTCCAAACATCACACTTGTAACAAACTGAAGCTTCAACAAAAGAAAAGAAAATGATAGAATAAGTAATTATTACTCGCCAAAATTGTCAGTCGTCGTTGTCATTATTGCTGGAAGAGGAGGAATCTCCCCACTATCAGAATCCTCTACCATATTTACAACCACGTTTGGGATTTCAAATTCACATATTTTTTAGTTTTTCCAGTAGATTTCTCTATATAACAACGTTTTTGCCATCATTTTCCTTCAGTATTTTTTCGTCCTAGGATATTAAGAATGTAATACGTTTAAAAGTCAGCTCCTTCCACTGCTGACATTTCTTTATCTGTGTCCATAATTCATCTTGTTCCATAAATAATGTTTGACGTCTTTGTCTAATCATATGAGGTTTGGTCACCTATAACAAACTACATTTTTACTGGGCCTAATCCTCCTCATATTAAGAGTTCACCCGGGCTCGATGTTCATGACAACTTTATCCCTGTCTTGATTGTCGCCACACAGGAATCGATAGCGTGTCTCAGACTGTAGATACAATCTAATTCCATTGAGTCTGATATAAGCCTTTACATATGCGATACAAAAAAGTTCATGTAAAATGGTTTAAAGCATCGTATTCTGCTGAACCAAGTTGAGCATTTCGGCTGTTAATACGGCATTTTAGTTTTGGTCTCAACACATCCTCCAGATGTATTCACAGTACCATCGACAATATGCGTTTAAACTGACAGGAATAAAAAAATCAGACTATAAATAACTGTATTCTCTAGTGTATTGGGTCCGCCGCTATTCATAGACGTTTGCTAGTCAAAGGTTCGGTATTCATAAGGTTCGGTGTCTTGGCATGTATAAATAACGTCATAAAGTAGTCCGATAATGCTGTATTTAAAAAAGGTCAATGGCCAAATATAAAAGTAAGCTGCCATTATGTCGGACTCATTGTTGCGTTCAATTCCTTCAGGTACAGTTACTTATGTTTACCGATAATGCTCAGACTCGGCATTCAAATAGCCGGTGTAAAAGGAGATATGGTCCAACGGGACCATAGTCCGATCTCCTTAGCGACAACGGAAGAAAGGCGTGCAACTAATGTTGCGTTGTTGGTGACTAAATTAGTCCGGCGGACCAATCTCTCCACACCGGTATCGCGAGCTAGGAAAAGAAATTCCATCAGTTTGCTGTATAAAATTTTTGGGTTGTATAGGTATTTTCTGTCTTGCACATACATTAAAAACAGCAAAGCTAAAATTTCAAGCACATTTTGATAGCTTTAGTTCTTAAAATCATTTGACCATTGGCGTGAAAATTGGAATACACATTGTGAATTCTGGCTATTTTAAAAACAGACATAATTATTTGAAACAACATTCTGAAAGATCGTGAATGACAATGCAATGCATTATTAACATTCAAGGCTTCCGATTTCGGTAAATGATAAGTGTTAGTCCCGTCGACGTTTGTATACCTTCCTCCTAGCGTCAGCAACAAGAGACAGCTGCAAAAACTGATATGCGCTCCTAACAGACATTGCAAGAGGCCGATACTGTCCTCTTCTCGCTACAATGGCCCTTTTAGGTCCTTTTGGTCAATGCGATGCCGCGAATACCGATTCCTTGTTGCAGTAGCTCAATATCTTGCGACATCTCTCGAAGTCCTCTGCTCTGCATCAAGAGGAAGCAGAAATATCTTATGCTCTGACTGGTGACTGATGAATGAGATGACAGACTGATTATATAGCTGCTCTAATGCCAAGTATGACGCTTGGGTTCTAAGGCAAAGGTAGAACTTGGTGCATTACCCTTTGGGAGAGCCTGTGTCCGACCAGCAGCTCCCATGGGACCAATAGCTAGGCCTTGGGGTAAGAGTAGCTAGAGAAACTCTTCACTCACACAAATGTAAGACACTGAAGAAAAGATCACTGTCGACCCTGTTTCCGATAAACATAATGCCTGGGGGTTTTTTTTTTGTTCGATTCGCGAAAGCATCGTCAGACAACGTAGCCCTAGGTGCGACCTGAAGTTACTACTAAGATTTTTTTTTCGGCGTTCAAAAAAAAATTGAAACCTGGCCGTAGCTACGAGTGTTTCGTTATGAGTAGCCATATTTACGATTAAACTACGTGTGGTCACTATTAACACGTAACACACTCGTATGTGTGGGAAGTGGACGGATCGGTCCGCTGGTCGCATTTTCATCCATCTGATTAGCAAAATCTATCATGGTAACAGCATCTATTATTCCCAAAATGAAGGAAGACCCAGTCCTGACGAAAAATAAGATATTTATAAAAACCGCTTTGAATCTATATTTCAGTACCAGGAGTGGCGTTGATGCAGTCTACATCAAAACAGTGATGCGAAATTAAACACCTTCCTAAAAAACTCTATTTTGCAACCCACGGTTTCTAAATATTTTTGAAATATCCTGTTAATATCTAAACATGTTTAAAAATTACATGTTTAGGCTTTGGACATTAGGTGTTTATACTTTTGACATCCAAGTGTTTTAGAGATTTGACTGTTTTAAAACAGCGCGGATCCATGGAGGGTGCGAAGGGGGGCGGCTCGCGCCTCGCGGTAATTCTGCAAATTCTTGCAAATCAGCCCATTTTGAGCTATTTGGGACCAGTTTTACAGCCTTTCACCCCCCGTAATTTTTTGACATTTTTTCAAATCCTGGATCCCGCCATTGTTTTAAGACCTAAACACAAATTGCCCCCCGGGATTGCACCAATTCCTAAGCACTGTTTTTGCAGCGCGTTGACTCTGCCAACTTGATATAGAGGGCTTATAAAACTTAAGTGAAAAGGCAACAAAAAATTAATTTCTAGATGACTGCGTTAGTTAAGCCCACGAGTGACTATTAGCATCTTAAAGCCACAAATCTCTTTTTTCCAATAATATGTCCATTTAGACATACTGTCAGGTTGGCTGATAATCACCGTAATTGCGCAATTGTTGAGCAAAATCGTTGCATAATTAACGATAACAGACTAAACATGTTAAAGTGAATAATCATATACTTGTCCATTCTGTAAGCCTGTCATTGTAATAATTTACTGCCCATTTCCATCAAAATGGTGGGGGGCCCCCCCCCTGCATCTTTCCACACAGATTGGCTCATCTTCCATGTCCCACGCAGAAAAAAAATAAGGAAGAAAGAAAAGGGAAAAGAAAGAAAAGAATGAAAGAAAGAGGTCTAATTATGAATCATCTCCTGATCTAGTTCAAGCTGACTCAGAGATTTTCCGAGGTAAGACGGGCCGTCCAAAGGACAAAATATGTTTTTTGACGGCGTTGTTTGTTACAAAGGTCGCAACCTGTGGATTCATACCACATGTGGTGTCATCAACGTATTGTGTGTTGGCCTTCTACATTTTTTATTTTAGGGTTAAAAATGGCCAAAAAAGGTCAAAATGTCCAACACGGTCAAAATTTCCAATAGGTAAATCAGTCAAAAAACAACAATAATCACACTAATAATATTCTTTGTAAGTATTGTGGCACATTCGTTATGGACACAATTACTACCATACGTGTTATAATCCAGTTTTTTATAACCATGATTTTTTGATTGATATTGCTCCTCTATATCTGGTTCTAAATTGGAAATTGTTTAAGCAATTCATGTCACGAGAATTTACCCTCGGCTACTCATACGGCTTTTTGTAAGTTAAGTAGGCCCTATTCCTGCGTTAAACACAGTTGATCAATCAAGATGCCTAAAAAGAAAGGCGTAGGCTGCCTTG
>JAMKCH010057005.1:0-35226 GCA_023653785.1 Ophioderma brevispina | reverse complement strand
CCAGATCCCAATACCCAATAAACGAAACTTGGTAATGTGGGTAGTGGTGTATGCAATTATTACCCCGGTATTGTGCCCATCATTATTTGGTGCATATTAATAACCTCATTTTCATATTTGCTCTGATTGGTCCATTTTCTACAAAGGTGAACGATCTACAGATCCCAATTGTCCAAATCAGTCGAAACATGGTATGTGGGTAGTGGTGTACACAAGTAATACTCACTGGCCCTTTTCCACATAATTGCCAATTTTTTGAATTTTCACTTAAACCTATAGGATTTTTTTTTTAAAACGTTTTTGGTTAGGTTTTTTTTGTGTTGTTACTTAGATCTCTACCAGACCTACCTCCCATACCTATCCACTTATTGTGCTTGTACCTTTCGGAGACGGCCCCACCCAAAAGGGTCAAATTTTGACTGATATGGCGTCAACCAAAAATCATGCCCTTTTGTTTTCAACTGCCTATTATCTATGTAGAACCTGTCAATTTTACTTCTGAGTTCTTTTAGGGCAACTATTGACACTTTATTACCATGTTAAAATAAGGTGTAGCAGATTGCTCAAAAAACTTATAGGGAGGCATTCAAAATTGAGTGTTGGACGTGACATTTTCCGTTCACATGATCCCAGTTTATTCAATTACACTGAGACTCCTGTGGTGGATATCGGTGGCATTTTATTGTATCTTTACAAATACAATCCCTCATGATAATGCCCACACAAAATTAATATGAACCTTGTCCTGAATTAATGCAGATATGGTTATTTGAAATCTTGTTCCCAATTTTCCGTTCACAATTTTGTCACGTCCCAACCCTTTTTGCCAGAAGTCCCCCCCATGTTGTCCTTTTATGAAGTAAGTTTCTATGTTTGTGTTTTATTTATTCTCTTGAGAGCACTTTCATCTGTCCTGTTAATTGGTACTAAAAATTTTTGACAACCACTGTAAAATGGGCCTTGGCTCTATCAACATTAAATTTCCGTTCACACCAGTCACGTCCAACAAATTTGGTCACGTACCAACACACTTCAAGTTGGCAGATCTCAAAAAACGAGGAGGTCTGCAATTTTAAATTATAGTATGTTTCTATTGTTCCATGGGTTGTGAACTACTACCACCTTACTTTGAGGTGCGATCATGTTTGTAGTAAATTTCAAAAAAATGCCCCGTTCACATTTCAATTTGTGACGTCCAACGCAAGCTTCAATCAAGGAACCATGCAAATCTACACTTTGGAATAATTGGCAGGGCATGAAAAGAATGAAAACAAAGCTCCACTAGGGGAAGCTAGTAGGTTTTCATCTTTATAGAAGGCTTAAAACATTTTTGATTTTAATATGTAATAGATAGATTTTAAGTCAAAATTCCTAATTAACATCTCACGTCCACATTTGACATAAAGCTAATGTATCGCTCCATGGGTGAGATTTGCTTGCATTCAAGTACAAATGTTCTCCAGCCTACACGTAATCATTCATGAAAAATCACTCTGGTCTGTGCTTTTTTCATGTTAAAATAACACTTTTTTTAATGTCAGAAACCTGTTTTTGTGGATAAATAGAAGCAAAAATGTCAAGAAATTGGTCAAAATTCAAGCGTCATGGTTCATATTTCAGCTGGTATGCCTGACGTGCATACTTTACATTGTATGATAAGACAAGTCTAATTTCTTTTGGCATAAATCTAAATTTCCATTAAGAACTTTTGCATTTTTAAACAAAAATGGCTCATTTTCAAACTCTCTGATTAAAAAGTAATAAAGGAGAAAAGGATTAGGTGTTTTTTTAATTTTTCCTTAAAATTTATAGTCTTATAACACTTAGAAAACAAATCGACAAAGCTTGACACTGAGTTGAAAAATTGACCCCCAGGTTGACAAAAGTTGGCATTACTGTGAAACGGGCCTCATGCACATGAGGCCCTGTGCCATACATTAGTTATTTGTGCATATTAATACGCTCATTTGCATATTGCCTCTGACCTGGCTCAATATTAAAGATTCCAATGTCCATAATTTAAACAAAGGTGTATGTGGGTAGCATGCATGCAAGTATACCCTTGCACTGGTTCATCACTTAGTCTATTTGCACATATTAACTAGCTCATTGCAAAATTGCCTTGGTGCCCTTAATGGACACAAAAATTGCCTGGTGCCCTTAATGGACAAAAAAATTGCCTGGTGCCTGTTATATTGCCTTTAATCCCCTTTGCAATTTAATGGCCCTAAGGCAAAACTGCCTTGCCCTTCTTAATTCTTATTTTGTAGCCTGATTAACCTGCCGATTTTAATTCCCATTACCACTAAATTTTGTCACATTTAAATACTCAGGTAGATGCCCTTTAAAAACCAAATTGCTACAAACACGTACTAAACACTGGGCAGCACACTCAATTATCCAAAAATATACCAGTTAGATTAACAAAAAATCGGTAATTCCCTTTAATGCCAATTTTCTACCTTGTTAAATTTGTCACACTTAATTAGCACTTTCAAACCTTTTGTATCTTGAGTATAATGGCATGTATATTATGTTTATTTTTACAGTTAACCTGCTACCAATTAAATATGGAAAAAATCGGGCTATTCCCCTTTAAAATGAAACTTGACATTCTGCAATACAGTGCACAGTTAGCACCTTCAAAGCACATCTTGACTTCATTAAGAAACCTAGCTGGCTGTCCATCACAATGCGAATAAACTTTTTATTGAGAGACCTAAGCCGAAAAAACATGTCTTCCAAATTCTGATCCGTTTAAGAATGTTTTCAAAGTATCCCTGTAAACTGATATCTGAGTGATAATATAATCCCCCAATAACTTTTAAGGTGCCTGCTAGCTAATCTATTTCATGGACACTTGTCTTATTTCAAGCCACTGTCCTAGAATATTTAATTTTACTGAATTTACCACCAACATACACTTACATGTTGTCTTCCCTCCAAGAGACGATGAACTTTGACCTCCACATGTCCATTTCAGCACTTCCTGTCTTGCGCGCATATGCGCGCAAACCTCAAGCTACATTTGTACTGCTCGCAACTCTGCGAGCTTGATTCACATTGCTAGTACGTGCTTACAGCTGCATGCATGCACGCGCATAATTTTAAATTGTGAGCATATGCTCGTGAAGTCTTGTAGCGCGCGAGCTTGTGCATGTGCGCATAAGTTCATAAATGCTTGCGGTGCGCAAGTGCGTGCTCTTTGCGATCTCGTGTCAGCTTGCAACGAGCTTGTGCGCGCATTTTGGGGGGAAATGATGAAAATCTAAAGGGTGAGACATGTACACCTTCAAAGTCGTCAAAAGTCAGGCAAAGATTCCGAAAGATATCAAGAACTGCACACATGGAAAAAATCAATAAAGTATAAATTAATGTAAATAGTTGTACATAAGTTGTATCTGTTTAACAGTAAAATCCATTTCAGAGATAAATTTGCACAAATTTATGCTAAAACTACAAAATGGGAAAAAAATTGAAGAATGGGTAGGATGATTTTTGATGCAAATATTGCCGTTACAATGTAACTTTCAAGCTAAAAGCGTGTTCTGAGGCCAAACTATATTGCTCTATCCACTTGTTAGTCTTGGTCACGACGATTCGCGTGAATTATTTCAATAGCAAACTGTTGAAATCATAGCCTATTACAAGAGGGAAGATATCACTAGTTTCCCACAATGCATTGCTTCCAATGGAGTTTTTTGTACAGGGAGTATGTGGAACGTTAGTGATGAAACATTTCTAAAATGCAAGATTGTGATCAGTACTGTCAATTTAGGCAGTTTCATCTCTAACGATCCAAATCAGTTGCCTGTACAAAACCTCCATTGGAAGCAATGCATTGTGGGAAGCTACTGCAATCTTCTCTTGCTATTACTTTTATTAAAATCCAAACTCGCTAGAATCACACCACCAACCAATGCCAGTGCAGTGACTACGGTCTTAATTGTATTCCGGTCACGCAATTGAAAAGACGAGTGACGCTGCACGTGCGACAAATTTTCCTGCTCAGCGTAGCGTCTGGACAGTTTGTAACATTTTTTGATTTATGGAAAAAAGTCTTAGCGGGGGGTTGTTTTTCCCATATACGGGGACGTATGAATTATTAAGTTTAATAGCCAATCCAAAGATACGAGGGCATGACGTATGGGATCGAGAATTAATCATTTTATTCATGCAGCGTGACCTTTGTACATGAACGGACTGACCAGTCACCAGACCCGTCCATTGCTCCGGTAACTCATGATTGACAGCAGAAGCGGACACGTTTGCCAATGAGTACAGCTAGTGTGCTCATTGGCATTAATTGGTTGCCCATCAAGTGTTAAAATCAAAAATAACAGACGCTCGTCTTCGCCTCGCAGTGAGCGATTCCTGTATTTAGCAATTTCTAATGTTGGGGGAGGAGATCGTGTTGTTGAGCAGTGTTGACAGTGCCGAACGGTATAGGAATTTGTTTATAAGTTACGGGAGTGATTCGTGGATGGAAGGTTGGCTATTCCATGTCACACTCGAGATGTTGCACCGCAAGCATGTCATGGATGTTTTTCTTTTTTGGTGTGATAATGGTAGATTGCGAGAAATGAAAATCCCGAAATTTTGAACTTCATACTGCTTTTTGTTTTCCTACAGGAGCATTTAGAATTTAGGGGGGGTCAGCCATCAAAAATGCTGTGTGATGCGAAAGACAATTTGTAGAGGGCCATAAACTGTAATGTAACCTCCCCCCAACTTGAAATCATCTGGGTATTTGTTGGGTAGAATTAAAATCTGGCATAAAAAATGTGTAGCTCATTTACTTTTAAGTTATTTCGGTGTAAAAATGCAATATCTTTCATCTGGGACCAGTGTGGGGGGGGCAGCACTCCATAAGTAACAATTGTTTTTAATGTCCATTTTCTTGTTCATGAGTCCCACTGCAGGACTTTCTGCCCGGACAATAAGAAGCCATACAATGAGTAAGGATAGTGAGGGATTTTACAGGCCTATGTGAAAAATCCGAAGGTGTGCATGTGGACAGATAGGGGCCCCCCTGACATCAAGGTGGACAGCGGGACATCACCCCTCATACTTCAAATGGGGCAGATCATCATAAAACGATGTCGGGGAAAAGAACCTGGCGGGTGTCCTGGATGTCTGCATTGGTTGCAGCACAAGGCACTGGCTGAGTTCCCCATAGAGGTGGGGAGATCCACTGTGCGGTACAATGCTCTGGTCCAGTATACCTTTTGGGTGTAACTTTTGAGTGTGTCTTTTGTTTGAAAAAATAAGACCCCGAAGCTATTCTTTCAAGGAAGTTGTTTTGATTATCTTAACATATCTGAGTAGAGGGGTGTTGGTTCGAATGTCAACATTGGATTTCAGGGGGTCAAATGTATCAAAAAGTCCAATTACCAATTTCAAGGGGCTGTACTTCACTTATACCTTTTCTAATGTGTCATAAATGTTTTGGGCTTAAAGTTCATACTATGTACCTCTGGATGACCAAAATATGGCGATAAAAATTTTCTTACTTTGGATGTATTACCCCCCAGATTTGGCCTCGAATGAACAAAGCGCATATTACGCCTCATTAACTCTAAAAGTAAACATGCTATGAACCTCCGAATGCCAGATTTGGCATTCCTACACCAAAATTACCATGGATAATTTTGGTGATTTTCAAAGTTGTGGCGAGCTCCATTACTAATCGTGACCCCTCTCCATAGTCTTTCACCTTGGGCAGCACTTTTGATTGGTGGACCCCCCCCTAATTTCAAATTGGCTCTGGTGGAAAACGAAATGGACTATGGCGCTCAAAATTTCAGGATTTTCAATATCTCCTCAATCATACCACCACACTTAAAGCGAAAAAATCCACGCTGTGCTGCGGTGCACATCGCAACTGTTACATGGAATGGGACATGTATGAATATACCTTTTTCTATATACTGTGACGTGTACAAGTTTGCATGGGCCCGGACATGCTTTGGCTTTTTGCCATGGTGTACGGGGTTTTACCATAGTCCGAGTACTCCGACTGCATGAACACTCCAATAGGGGTCGTATTCCCCAGGCTTCGCCGGGCTACGACGTGTTCGAGCAAGGGTTTACATAGACTAAGGTGCGGGGGAGAGGGTCAATACTTAGCTCGCTAGGTCAATACCACGATCATACACGGGGGATGTACCTCGGAAGGGACATAGCCGAGCGTCTTGAAGAAGAACTAAGATCACTTGTGGCTAATCAAATTCTGCACGATTTATTTGTTCAATATTATACATACTATTTCCAATTGCCATAATGTAGGTTGTGTTAACCTGCATATTGACATCTCTCATATTATTATACAATTCATTTATTCGTGTTCTTTCAAAAAATGAATCTCTTTCTGAATTCATACAATACAATGTCAAGTAGTGGCAATGCAATGTCAATTTCCAATTGATTATCTCAATACTCAATTGAATCTTGTACCTGCACAGGTATCACATGGACAGGCAATGAATTTTTTAAAATTAAAATACATTACAGCATTCAAGCTTTGACTTACTGTAGCGACCCTGCTGAAAAAATATGTTTAGGGGTGAAAAACAGTCAAAATTCGTGATACTATAAATTTTCTAAGGGAAAATGTCATATATTTTCAAAGATTTTGCACTTACAACCCCAATTTTTCACTGGATTTTGAGGAAAAATTCGTTTTTTGGCCATTTTATCCAAAAATGGATGTTTTCGGTGACAAAAATTTTGACTTGCTAAGTCCTGTGAGTTATATGAACGTGAAAAACTACCTAGTTGTGACTAATTCTTTATGCTACTCAGTGACAGGGGTACATTGTAATATTCAAATCACTAAATGGGATCAATCGATTACCTTTATTTTGTAAACAGGGTTGACAGTCGGCGGGGACAGGGTGACGTTGATTGGGAAAAAAGCAAATTTCGCCCAATTTTGTGGATTTGTGATTGAAAAAGCCAAAACTCCTCAATGGTATGCGCTATGATGATGACTTGCTTGTGTCTTTTTGTTCAGTTATTTCAATAGATAAATAGTGATATAAAACTTGACTAAGTTGAATGTACATAAAAAAAAAATAAAGTAGTAATTATGTTACCCTACCCATAACATCGGGAGGGTGTTGTCATGGACAAAAAATAAAGGCCTTCGCCAAAAAAAATGTCCTTCAAAACTGTGACTTCAGGCCTAAACAAATACAAAACTTGCTATAGCAAAAGACCTCCCTCTAGAGCAAGTTTATATTTGTTAGCCAGTAGAGTTCCACGTTTTGAAGACTTATTTTTTTTGCGGCCGATTTGCTCACATTTGAGGACTTCGGGACAGAAGAAATAGGCCTGTACAGTGCTAACTATGGGAAAAATTTTCAGTTAATAATTAGGCATTTCATTTCAGATTACAGTTGTGTCTACACAAAAATTTCACCCTAGAAAAATGGTATTTTAAGTAGGATATCTTTCCTTTAAGTTTCTTTTTTCACTTCTGTCCACCAAATGTAAGTCAAAGCTTGAATGCTGTCATAAGGAAGAGAGGAAAGTATGGTCTCAGGCAACATTGTCGTCCCCTATAAATGGGTCAACATGTAATTCAAATAACTGATAAAAAATAATTTTGCAAAAATATCCAGAAAAAATGGAAGATTCCTTGCATTGTTTAATAGGTTTGTTGTTGTTTTTTTTGGGGGGGAGTAAATTTGGTTTGGGAGTTTGCTTATCTTATGTTATTGAAACCAGTGACATTTTAAAAGCATGTTGCCACTTTCAGATCAAGATAAAAAACAATTCAAATTATTGTGGCGAGTATCAAATTTTCTTTGTTAGATAGGGGCACACATAAATAAAATACCCAGTGGCTCAGGGGCGTACGTCGTAACAGGGGGCTCTTGTCGAGGGAGCAATTCTTGGTTTGAGCCAGATTTTCCCAGTTTGAAGTAAAAAATTTCCCAGTAAGCAGGGCAGAAAAGGGCTCTGATTTAGCATGATTTCAAGCTATTTCTTCCCGGTCAAAGATCTTTGGGGGGCGACCTGCCCCTGTTCCCCCACCTGTAAGCATCTAAGTGATTACGTGATATGAAAATCTCATTTTAAGTTTGTGGACGCGGCTTTGAGCACCTAATTATCATTCAGTAGATTGAATGGCAATAATTTAATTGTTAAGAATAAAGTTGTGTCTTATTCGATTGATGCATGCTGAATGACATATGGAGATAAACAAAATTTTCAAAGAGATGTGCATATGATTCGGAGCAGATGATTTTTCCAGCATGTAGGTGGAAGTGACACAAAGATATAGCAGTATACACCCAAAAAATAAAGTACATGCCGGCAACAAATCTAGTATGGATTGACGGTTTTTTGAGGAAGGCTTGATTTATGGAAAAATAGGCTTACAAGGGTAGTGTGCCACCAACCATAGGTATATTGCAATTAGCAACACAGGGGATAACTGAATAATGCCCCTTTAAGGGTTAAGGTCCCTGCCTTTGCATGCACCAAAACTGCATTGTCTGCCAGTTAAACTTATGATAGTGATTAATAAATATCCTTAACCAATTTGGAAGGAAAAAATGCATGTTTTGATTAGTACAAAAGTTTGGCTTATCTCAAAATGGATTGTAAAATCACCACCTACAGTACCAACAGAAAGAACTTGCCAACCGCCCCACTAGGGGGTTTTGAGTGACATTGAGGTGAAGATACCAGAATCCCACTTAAACAGGGCGGACCAGGGAGGGGGGCGGCGAGACCCCCGGTAATCTCACACATGGATAGCGGGCTGCGAACAGTGGTGAATGGTCACCGACGTGAAACAACAGGAAGTTGGTTTTGGACCTATACTATATGGCGGAAACATGCATACACCGGTGCTGTGGCACACCATTCCACACATAGGTTTCTATTGTTTGAAGGTGTGTATGCATTGTTTACCGCCATATTGTAGAGGTCCAAACCAACTTCCTGGGTTTCATCGCGCGACTCTGAACCGCTATCCTGAGTAGGAGGTCAGTGCTCAAATCCTACTCAAACCCACGCAAAGCTAAAAATCAAGAACACTACCATGCACTCATGATGTCCCACTTCATTTGGTTTATCTTCACTCAAATCCCACTCAAAACTCGTTCACTCGGTGAAGTTTTGAGTGAATATGAGTGGAATCACTCAATTTGGTATAAGCTAAAAAACTTTGTCCGTTACTGTACATGGCTGCATGTCAACGCCTGCGACATAGACATAGTAAGCAATTGTTAGTTCAAAAATACAATTTCCAAACCTCTAGCTATGAAGCATTTTTGCGATGAGTGGCTTTTGAGTAAAGACCAGCAATGAATTACATGGTATAGGGTGTTGGTTTAAAAAAGCATATGATTTCACTATAAATCAAGTATTGAATGAATGTAATACCATTGTAGCAAAAAGCTCCATGGAGGTCAATAGAATATCAAATATCATCGACATGCTGACAGGAGAAGAACGTTGGAATAATACAATCAAATACAGCGGAGTTATTTTTAAGATGTGATTATGAAGTAAGTGCGGAACATGGCCCAATGTGAAATGGAAACAGTGCCAAATACTTCCACCCATAGTGTAGAAGGTTTGCCCGATCGCTAATAGCGTCGTACCCCAGAAGGCCCCTGATTTTACCGGGAAGTGGTCAACATTTGATATCGGAAAGTAAGATACTATTTTTTCTTCATTTACCCTGTGAAATTTAGGCCAAGGATGTGTGTGTTGGAAATTATGAGCGAAAATGGGCCCATTTTGGTCGACCAATAGTAAAGCGGCACTGGCACATTTTCACCAAAATTAAATTCTGCAATTTTGCTCTCAAATGATAGTAGTCTAGGCCATTGGAGAACAGAGATATATTTTAACATAAAAAACTAAAATACCCCAAAACAGATTAGGGACCCATTGTTGATAAGATAGGACCTAGCCTAGGGCATTCGACAGGATAATTGCATTTGACCGTATGGGTCACTGCAGGCAGCACGAGAGCTGGAGGCTCGAGTGCTGCAGGCATGACCATACGGTCAAGTGCAATTATCCTGTCGAATGCAATGAGGCGTGGTCCTTATCCGTAATATACTTTGAGAAAACACTAGTATCAAATCATTATTAGCATTACCATTAAGAATTAACGTTCTTTATCTAAATTGTCGAGGTAGTTAGTTTTTAAAATAATGAAAACACACTTCTATACTCCACATGTCCAAAGTTATATACTCTATAAATAGTGCCAAAAAGACTTGACGCAATTCATGGTGATTAGTTTGTTTTGAAAAATGATATGGAAGTGCCGAGAAAAATCAGACTCATTAGGACGCTTAGAGTGGATAATCTTTCTCGGCACACTCCCTGGCCGTTTCAAAACAAACCAATAGTGATGAAACGCGTCAAGAAATTGAAAAGAACAAAGATAGGACTTTTCTTACTGCCCTTTTTTAAAACAACGCCCATCAGTGACGATTTGCATAATAAATGCATATGAATGTTCTTCTACCAATCAATGCCCACTGTATTAGTGTTAAAGAACCAAAGCAGCCATTGTATGTACAATAACAGACCGGTTTCCATGCATTGAAAACGATTTTCTTTGTGAATTTTGGGTTTCTTGAAAGTAAACTTAATTCTCACGGGCATATATATATAGAAACATGATAGAGTCCATTTCTCTACTCCGTGCAGTTGATGTCATAACATGACGCAGCTTGTACGCCGCGTCATGTATGCCATCTTTGTGCGCGAGTGTTAAAACGCCGTCGCTTTAAGCCAGCGCGTGCGGTTTACTGGTGCGGCCATCAAATCTCGCGCTGACGTCACGGGCACAGAGGTAGGGAAGTTCAGCTATAGCAGCGAACTTTGAAAGGCTTTATTAAGTTGACAATTATAACATAAGGAATTTTATTATTTAAGATCTATTATTTAATGTCAAACGTACAAAAAAGCTTGTTCTCGATAATTAAGATATACGCGTTTCGGAACGAAAAAAACAGTACAAAATCACATTATTGGAATGGTCTCTGCGCATGTTTAATTCATGAATACTTTTAACAGGAAACGAAACCAATATTTTTAACACCAATTTATTTAAGTTAGACTGACACCATAGATTGTAGATACTAAGTACGTAGAGAGCTATAATACGATGCAGGCCCCCCCCCATGTTACTTGAGATTGCAACAGTAAGTCGATTTCAAATGATTGACGGTATTTCTATAGCTAATAGGAGTTGTTGTGACTTGTGTGTTGACCCGCGGGCATTATCTGATGACCCGTGGCATTATCTGAGGACCCGTGCATTATAAAACCGAGGCATTTATCTGACAGAGCCCCAGTGCATTCGTGTGAAAAACAATGCACGCGAAAACCATAGATAATCTAACACGAGAAGTATATGCTGAGATAAACAGCCAGGTAATTTGTAGGCAAGTTTTAAGTTTTCCATATTAAATTAATCAACAAAGTGTATATTACATGAATATTTGACTGTACTCACTGATATTAAAACACAAAGGTATAGATAGACCGGTCAAACAGTGTACATAGCTGAGAAGAAAACATGCATACGGCCGTGGTGGTATGGTTAAACAGGCATTTTGTCGTCTGCTGAATTCCGCGTTTCCGGCGACGCTAAATTACAAAATGTTCCGTTACCCATAAGAGCTGATTTGGTCATTAATTATTTAGGGTGAGGGCTTGTATATAAAAGCTTTACAACCAGCAAAAATATAAATTTTGAAACAATCTGAGGCCGCAAGGGCGCACTATTTTTCAAATGTGCCAGGGTCTCTTAAATCAACACAGGTAGTCTATGCGGCTGCAAAAAAAACGTTGTTTAGCATCGCATCAAAATGGATTGAAATATGGCGCGCAACTTTACAGATGTGGTTTGGGGTGAAGGACCATCTAGCGAGATGCAAACCCCCCTTTAAGCAGTTGGCAAAGATGTCCTGTTGGGGTTGAGAGTACATGGATGTTTTTAAATACAAAATGTTCAAAATGCAAAAGAAGTACGTAGGAAGTGCTAAAATTTCAATTTGAAAAAAATAAGGGGCTTTGGGAACCCTGACAGGTGCGCAAAAAAGGCGTCTTTAGGTGACAACATATCAAAAACCTTGTGTTTTGAAACCGTACACACACACACACACCAGGCACACACACACGCACGGCACAACACACTACACACATGTACAACCATAAATATAGAAACATACCCAAATTTATGCCCCCAACAGAGGTGTAGTGTATCATTCCATGTTTCAGGGGATTGGGGAACCACCTTCTGGACAAAGTTTGTCACAACGATACCCCATTTGACTTCAATTACCCTTTTCATAAAGGAAGGAAATTCATACCAGAGGCACCCACATAATATTTTAAAGAAAGCATAATTATATTAGAAACTCAAGCTTCATAACGTTCTTACACAAAGCAGGATTCCTATGAATCTTTTTTTTATCGATATATGGAAGATTTACACAGTCCTGAAACACGGCATCCGCCTTCCAACGGCTTCTAAATTGGGGGGGGGGGAATTGAAAAAAATGTCCTTGTTGTCTTCATTTGCAAAAAATCTTACCTGCAAACAAATAATCTTTCACATCATGTGGCACTTAAGTTTAACCAGAGAAACATTACACAACCTAGCAAGATTGGTGTCATAGATTGCAAGGTGTTAGGGACAAGTCAACAAAGGAGGGGTATTGTAATTAAGTATATGGACGCCTGCATTGTATGCAAACAATTACTACAAAGTCTTTTCTTTAAAAAAAAAATTGTTAAACCATTAAAAAAACCAAAAAAGAAAAATTAAATTTTAATTTTGGAAAGCGGGGGAAAAATTCAACAAGATGCAGTCTTAAAAAGGACAATCTTCTGTATTTGAAGTGCACAAAACTTGTAAATGAAACAAACAATTGATTTGAAACACAATTTTAGTTTGAAATTTGTCATAATACATAGCAACAGCTTTTATTTATAAAGTAATTTAAATGTCAAAAATTGCAGGAAGAATGCTTAGTACGTAATGAATGTCATTGGCAGGATGCATTCAATCAATGGTCAACCTTTTACGTGTGAAAACAAATGACACTCAGTTTCGTGTTACTTTGTGGTACATCTGGTATTATATTGAAGTAGACTCACCATTCCAATGAAACACCAAGCTAAAGTTACATGGTTTATCATGATTACCCTGTTTAAATGGAACTTCTTGTCCAATTGCAACCGAATCACTATTGTGTAGTATATCTTGTCTACAGTGGTGTACAAAAGTTGTGCCTGTTAACCACACATGAAATATTAGTTTGCTTTTTGAATTCGTTATATGCTATCAGTGTTAAAATATACATGCAAACAATGTAATGTTTACCAAAATTGCAAGTACTATCAATTGGGAAGCATTAGTTAGAGATATACATTGGCTATAGAAGTCATTCAACAGTGGAATTTGTCCAACAATCTGACTCAGCCAATCATAAAAACTTTCATACTTGGGAGTCTCCAAGCTGGGGGAGAACTAGTCTCATTTAAGAGTTTCAGACACAATATCATGAATATGTGCAAGCAGTCATTATCTTGCTATCACTGACCAATGTCATGGTAATATGAGACCTACACTCAGACCAATACCAGTAACAGCTGATGGGTTAACTATGTGTGTGTGTGTGTGCACACCACGAACTGTGTACCACTGCATGAGGTTTGGGTCAATTCAGGATTAATCTTCTTGGCAGAAGAAAAATGATGTGAATGTTTCTTGTTGACACCATAACTGCAATACACTTCAAAGAGCTGTATCAAGTTACATGGTCTTCTGTTACAATCATTCAAATTGTTTGCATATTTGTATGCACCATTGCAGAAGCTTTTGTCCCATTTCCATGGCAACGATGTATAGCTAGTTGCCTAGTACAGACATAACCTGTGCCCACAATAGCTGCAAGCGAAACCAGATCCTGTAAAAAAAAACCTGTATACTTTCTGCGTCTGGCAATTGATACAGAATATTAAAGACATGATCACAACAAATTTAGACTCATGCAAGAACCTAAACACATACCCACTTACCATAAAATACCTTACCTTTTACACAACAGGAATTTTTCAAATGGGTGAGAATGCTCTTTTAGGGCCCATTATTTTACAAATTAAGCAATAATCTTCATAGTAAGCTCCTTACAAAAAACGCATTTTATATGCTGTTATTTTCAAAATTAATTTTTTAGGTTTTTTCTTTTTTTAATTTGTTAAAAAATGAAATATGTAAAATGATTGCATAAATACAATGAATTCTCTTCTCAATACAACTGAACATTTTTCACTTAGGCTGTCTCATACATGTACTTTCTATGTACAGTTTATTTGGGACATCGTAAGAGAGAGAGAGAGAGCCACTTGTGAAACTGTTATGTGGGGACATTCACCCTTTTTTCACTGTATAAAAGTGTGACAAAAATGCATGGCTATTTGATGTCCCCAGTTTTATAGTGACTATATTTTAGGGGGAAGATTACTTTTGTTTCTTAGTGGGGCCCACTGCAAAGTCCTCCGTTTTGGTCCTTTTACATATTTGAGAGAGATAAGAGTTAAGGGTAAGCCTTTATGATAGCACGGACCATGAGTTGTGCCCACAATGAGTATAATAAGTTTTTTTTTTAATAAGGAAAACCAGAGGAGAACAATAGAGAGAGAGAGAGAGAGGACACACACACACACACACACACACACACACTGGACATTTATTAAGTGGGATTTTGTTTGGTGGCCTTCAATCATAGGCTGAAATTTCCTATTTATTCAGTATTCCAGATGAAAAATCCATAAAATGCAGCACATAAAATGTTAATGAATTTTTTAAAACAATAGAGTAATATAAGGATGAGATTGATTGCACAATACCAGTTCAAATTGACACTTCTGAGATATAGATCATATAAACCATTGAGTACAAAGGGTATAGCCCAAAAGGCCTATTAAAAGGAGGATTATTCCATTGGGGCCTCAAGTGAAAACACGATGAGGACCACACCACCCCCACACACACTCACGGCGACACACCACAACACACACACACAACACACTGGACATTTTATTTAAGTGGGATTTGTTTGAGTGGCTCTCGCAAGACCTGCAATCAGTGGCGTAACAGGCAGGGGGGCAGGTGCCCCTGACGAACTTTTGGCCGGGAAAAAAAAAAATTGCAAAATCAGGCTAAATTCAGCCGTTTTTTAGCCCTCTGAACGGGAAAAATTGGCCTTTGACCCCCTAAGAGGAAAATTCCCAAGACTGGGAAATTGCCCCTAGAGCGGGCAGGCCCGTTACGCCACAGCTGCAATTTCATATTTATTCAGTACTCACAGAATAAAAATCCATAAATCAGGACATAAAATGTTAAACAATAGATATAATTAATAGGAAATATTGCCACAACTACCAGTCAAATTTGACACTTCTTAGATATAGATTATATAAACCATTGAGTTACCAAGGGTAGCCCAAAAGGCTTCTTATAAGGAGGGCTTATTTCGTTGGGGGCCCTCAAGTGAAAAACACAGATGAGACAAGCCGGCAAGAAAAAAACAAAAAATTACAATACGAGCAAACCACCAAAAATTAAAAATGTTTAAATTACAAGTATATTGCAATTGTATATGATTACTTGAAAGGCAACCACAAAGAGGATAATGATATTAAATTAATACCCATGACCACAATTACTACAAGGCTTGTTCACTTCAGTGTTTTACAACGCCATTTTGAATTGAGAAAAATTTCTTTTGTTGATAACAATTGGGAAGCAGTTCCAATGTTGGATACCAGTATAAAAAAAAAAGAATTTCTAGCTTGGCCATAAATTCTTGGCAGAGTAGTAAGTTGTGTATGTACCCCTGGTACTGTATTTATGAACGTAGCACACGTTTGAATTGCACTTTTCCGGTGACAAGATCCTGTGATATTTTAAAAACATGGTTTTTTAATTTTAGTGAAAAAAAATAAAAAAAATAAAAAAAATAAAAAATTATTCCTTTCTTTTTGACACACATGGCATGCGGGGG
Source organism: Ophioderma brevispina (assembly GCA_023653785.1). Taxonomy (NCBI): domain Eukaryota; kingdom Metazoa; phylum Echinodermata; class Ophiuroidea; order Amphilepidida; family Ophiodermatidae; genus Ophioderma; species Ophioderma brevispina. The sequence continues at coordinate 19,168 of JAMKCH010057005.1, read as the reverse complement.
CTCACTTCTACATAAACTAACAAATTTAAAAAAAGAAAAAACCTAAAATTTTTTTTAATATTGAGGAAGCATTGAAAACCCAAGCCGCACATGCATAATCAAAATGACATAAGTGAGTGTAGAACTTACGACTTTAGGTTCGCTCTTTAGACATCGACATACCTATACAAAAAACTTTAGTCTAGAAACCAGCTTTTTGTTAAGAACTTTCCAAGCAACCTTTTCACCGGTTAATGATACATCCAAATTACACCAAGGTACTTTGCATATCTGATGTATGGTTCAGAGGCTTACCATCACCAGTTGACATTGAAAGATTACTTGTGCGAAGTTTTCGTTTGTTTAGTACCAAATAACATGATTATGTTTTCCGTAAATGCAAGATAATTTATATCGATTAACATTGCAATAGAACAGTTATCTATTAGTGTCTTGTGATGTGAGTTTTTATAAGGCCATATAGTTTGTATTTTCTTTTGTAAGTGGTTGTACAGTGCGTGTTCCAAATTTGTGGATGGATGGGAGGTATGACTATTTTGTCTGTTCAAATTGTTTCAGCAGGAAGGGTTTGGGTTTCTTTTGTTGGGGGGGCAAATAGGCTATACTAATTTAAAAACTTCAGCATAACTATTTTTTATGTTGTGATGTCATTGCATTTTTGAAGTCTTCTGTTTAAAGTGTCACCATTGGAGATGCGCTTTTGATACTTCTCAAGGCTTTATTGAAGGCCTCTAGGATATTTGGTAACTTTATGTAAAATTTATCTGTATTTATACATGTATTTGCATTTGTATCAGTCTTGCTGTTTTTTTTTTTATGTATTGTTAATGGCTTGAATTAAACATCAGGAGGGATGTTGTCTTAGGTTTACTTAATTCATAAATGCGAATCTTTGTATATTTTATCATGTAAATGTGTGTTGTAAAGAGATATTAATTTGCCATTAATTTTTTATCCATTGGTGATACTTTGGGTAATGCAAGACCAGTAATTTGCCACCAGTAAGAAAAGTATTTAAAAAGAAAAACTATTGTATTGTACTTCAAGCCTTTTTATTATGAGATGGTTATTGATTCTATTGATATCTAGTTAGACCAAAATTATGATTTTCAAGAAGGGCAGCAGTACTCCATTGAAGCTTTAGTTATTGGCAATGGAGGGAAGAGTACATTAGATATGGATTGAAGGATTAGGACAAAAAAAAAATTAGTAAAATAAATTGGGATTTATCATTAAATAATGGAAAAACCTATTGTAAATTACTAGGGGTTCATTCAAGTTGGTGCAATGCATATATCTGTGATCTGAGGGGACCCCTTTGCTTTGAAAGTGCCAACATGGAAAGGTGTGGTATCCACTTGTTTTTTTTCTGAACCACCAATTTGTTTACTCCCATGACATAAGGTTAATTTGCCATCTGGAAGGTTGTGCATAGAAAGGATGCTATTCTGAGGTCAGGACATAAAACAGAAAGCAGAGGGGCCCGGGGGGGATGGCACCTGGACCAACTATCGTCGGTTCATTGCATTTGTCACATTCAAAATATGACACAAATATTGCTGATACCGTGGTGGTGCGAATAATAAATAAAAACGGGGAAATTGCATTCTGTGGGCCTTGCCTTGGTAGTCAATTGCGATGCATGCATGAGTAGCCATCATTTATAAGCCCACCCCAACACCAGTTTGTTTGTTGTACCAACTCTCATCATGTTGCATCAAAAGCTAACATCTTTTTGGCCAAGATCTGTGCACAATAACCCCAAAGAAACATGGACATGTGCGTATATTGAAAATTACAACTGCAAGTTTCAAAAGTATTAAAAATGCTATAATTTGAAAAAAGCTTGTTTTTTCATTCTTTCAAGTACTCATTTTATCCCACCATATTCAAGAGTGAGATAGTCTTTTAACTCTGCATATCAATCTTTGAAGATTTGAAAAAATTGTTGAGGGAAGTCAACTCCTTCAATTTTGTTCCCAGGCATGCATCCAGTACATGTTTATTGTCCAGATTTTAAATTTTCCCCCTCAAAAAACACAAAAACAAACGATAAAATAAAAAATTAAAAAAAGTAAAAATTTGTGTTTAACATTAATGACCGATCTACTTTGGTCAACAGTTGACAAGGAACCATTAGATATGACATGCTGCATGTATGGTAATAGTTTTGAACATTAGTTGTATGTATTTGACAATATTAAATTTGTGAGGATTTTAAAACTTATTTTTTTCAAGATTTCTTTTTCTTATGCTGCTGGTATAGGTTTAATAAGATCCACTGAGGTGCCTGCTGGTAGTTCAGCATTCATATGCTGTGGGAGAGATGGGGGAGAGCTTGGGTTTGGTATCAAGGGCAAATGTGAACTGACAAGTTTATTTTTACAAGGTGAGGTTAACCTCTGATGAGTAAAAAAAAATAGGACCTATTGCAGGGCTACAAGCGGGCCCATAATTGCATATATCATCTACATCTCCTAGTACGTTCCCATTCAAGCCTACTTAATGCCTTTTCATTTTCTACGCTCGGTTTAGCAATATACCTCCGATAACCCACTGGAAAATTTCGGCAACCCCTGAGTGCGCACACGTCAGGGGCAATGATCTAGCAACACTGACTTCTCATTTGCTACGCCATAGCAAGTTGTGTCTTAAGGTGATTGAGAAGTTTGCAAATTTTCAGCGAGATCTTTGGAAGCTTTTACTCACCTATCTACCAAAACTGTGTTGTTCTACGCATTTTTTCTGGCAATTTTGGTTCGGTCGCGTGCTTCAGCCCATCCCAAGTTGTTGCAAAACTGCGTCCGTTTTAGGTGAGTCAGTGGGTGTGTACTTTCAGCAAAAAGATGGCGGCTAGTTCACACGTATTACAAGTGTCTGCCTCGGGTAATTCCCACATTCATCCAGCGCTTGAGTTGGGGAGCTTTGTGTGCTAGATGGTTCCTGAGAATTTTATCTCGCTTTTTCGTCGGATACTTTGCTGTTTTTCGCGGTCAACTTTAACCCGGTATTTCTACGGTAAGGGTACCGGTGTACGGACCCCATAAAGGTTATAGGCGGCCATCTGGGCCGAAAAGTTCATAACTCGGGTTCTGCCAGTCGGAAATCATGGTTCGCCATTTGCTTCATGTGCACCGGGCGGTGTTTGAGCCCCCACCGTTGCCCCCGTGGACTTACGGGTATGCGGGTCAGTTTATTGGTATTCCAGTCCGGGGGGGCCCCAATACCGTTATTATGGCTGGGCCTTACCGTTCACGGGAATACGTAGACTGGTGACTCTTTTTTCAACGGCCATTTTGGAAATTTTACCGGTGGAACTTTTACCGCGTAGACTCATTTGGTTCCGAATTAAACCATCGGCGGTGCGATAGGCAAGTTTCGTTCCATAATTCAACATGACCCGGAACCGGAAGTACGTTCTTGTTATGGTCACCGCAAGAAGCCGTTCCGGGAGATGTATCGCCGAGCGGAACCGCCACGGGATCAACGCAGGACAGCGCTGAGCTACGACGCGCACCGCGGAGATTGGTCTCCCCATCAGCGGGGGCCCCACTACCATTATTACGGCCGGGCCTTAACCGTTCACGGGGATACTTAGATTGGTGACCCCTCTTCCAGCGGCAACACCACCACCGAAGCCGTCGGGATCACCGCCAGGCGGCGGGATCACCGCAGGCGCCGGGTCACCGCAGGCGCCGGGATCACTGCAAGCGCCGGGATCACCGCAAGCTTACGGATCACCAAAAAAAAACAAGCGAGGGATAACTGCAAGCCGCCGGGATCACTGGGAAGGCGCCGGGATCACCGCAATCGACGGGATCAACGCAAGCGCCGGGATCACCGGCAAGCGACGGGATCAACGAAGGCGCCGGGATCACCACAAGGCCGGGATCACCGCGCGCACCGGGATCACAAGCGCTGGGATCACCGCAAGCGGCCGGCATCACTGCAAGTACCGGGATCGCCGTAAGAGCCGGGATCACCGACGTTCGCGCAGCCACGATCACAAATTGGATCTCCGCAGCCTGCCTTTATCGGAGCCGTGGTGATAGCAGCTACCGTCCGGATAACCAACTCAAGCACGCCTCCCTCCTCGGACCACCGTACTTAACAGATCAAGCCAAGAGGAACTTCACAGAGGATCCATCAAGACCTGGAGTCCCGGAAGGGGTAGAAAGGATCCTCTACCTGGGAGAAGATCCGAACAACTAGGGGAGTCGTCACAAGTGATACCAGAGCCCTTCAGTGGCGGCTTCTTCCTTTTAGCAGTTGTGCTAGAGAGGGGCACCCCGATCAGTGGCCTGAACCTTCACAGAGATTGACGAGCTGGGGGAAAGCTAGCTCCGGGGTGGGTAACAAGCAAGAGAAGCAGCGGCCTGTACGTACCACTCTTATCGCCCTTCAGGAAGCTCTGTGACACGCTCACCGGGAAGAGAACAACCAGAAGGACGTCCTCTCCGGGCCCCCAACATGGGACCAAAAAGGGGACGGCCGAATTGGGCGGCCTGGGAAAACCTGGCCTGGATGGTATGAGACTATTGAACGCATCTTCCTAACCGCGTCCCACCTGATGAACGAGTCTAGACCCTGTCAGTTGTGACGACGTGCAGGGGACAAGCAACGTTCACTATATACACTCACCGGGCTAGTAGCGTTCTGCCACGGGGGAACACCCGCTGCAGGCTATCGCCGAACTCGCTACTTGCGGAAGTGATGTGCGCCCAACCTCCTGAGCCCGCGGCAGTTCCTGAAGACGCATACAGGACATGACCTCTTCGGGGGAAAGTTCAAGCGCTCCTACCGAGGAGGATGTCGCTAACAAGCAAGGCCTCAGCGCAGCCGGCGAAACGCAGGAAAAGGAGAAGAAGAAGGCAGGCGGCGCCGGCTAGCCAGGGGCCAAGCGGCTGCAGCAACCACAGGACTTTTCGTAGTCAGGACATCCCTCAGAGGAATCCAGCCGTCCAAGAGCAAAAGGGTCAATTCTACCCAGAGGGGAGGAAGGATTACCGACGCAAGGGCAGTGGACGGCGGTTGGATGGATGCAACAAAGGGAGATAGATTCAGGAGGGGTTGGGGGTCACAATGTGTTCCTTCCCCCAGAAGAGGAGGTGACTATCCTCAGACCTCCAGAACCTCCCCTTGACGGTGGGGGGGGGGGGGCGCTAGGAGGGTATTCTACACGGTGGGAGAGGTGATTCGAATCATGGGTCTCTGCGCAACGAGAGACGGTGATCCACAAGGACGGAACAGACGGCAAAGCCCTTCTCCAATGAGGTCGAGCAGCTGCTTCAGAATGCGGCGATCCTTCGGGTACTGTCCCGCGCCGTATAAGCATTCACTCAGCGCTTTCCTCCCCATGATTGAAATCGACGAATGGCGCCAGATCCTCAACACGAAAGCGCTCAGCCAGTTCTTCAAGTCACGCCTCTTCAAGAGGAGAGCTGAATCAGCAGTTCTCAGGGGACTCATTCAGAGCCGGGGGAGCATCCAATCTTGACTTTTTAAAGGATGCTTACTTCCACTCTCCGATAATCTGCCACACAGGAAGTGAGCGTATACGCAGACTGTCATGCTTGTTAGACTGTGCGACACAATGGAAAGGAATTAGCAGCTACCCAAGAGAGCGACACAACTACATGGTATGTTACTTTCTTTAAGCTAAAGGTATGATATATCTATCCTAGGGGCTTTTTGCTGAGCATTCAAGCTTTGGTTGTAGGCAGCTGTGTTGCAAAGCAAAGAATTAGGTGGGTTTTTGGGAACTGAATTGTTTAAAGCTTGTGTCTTTGGAACTGAGTTTTAGTTTTATTTTTTATAGAGGTTGGTAGGCTTAAGAAGTGCATTTTCCCGTTTTTTTTTGGAAATTTAAGGGCAATCCAATGTCGGGATATATGAACATGGATCATATTGTACAAAAACGGAGCCTAGAGCTGCAGAAGAAGTGTGAACAGAGTCTGCAGCTGCAGATACACATACTACAGATTCAGGTCAGCCCCTTCGTTGGTTCTTTTGTTAAAACTGCGGCGATGAGTAGGTAAATATCTGGAAAAGATGTTATGCTTGCACAGTAAGCCATGGAGTGAGCCAGGGACCAAGAAGGATAGCAAACCGGTGAACGCCAGGCTTTTAAGAATGGGCCATCCAAGATTAAGGCCTAACACCAAAATTGTGTGATGGATGATAGCTGACATGTGTATTCGTGTTGTGACCTGTGTTTTCCTCTGTGAAATGCAAGTTAGTTTTCACAAGGTTAAACCTCTTGATGAGTAAAAAAAGGACCTATTGCAGCGGTACAAGCGGCTTAATTCATATATCATTTACATCTCCTAGTACGTTCAATCAAGTGACTTAAGTTGCCTTTCATTTTCACGCTCGGTTTAGCAATATTACCTACGATACCCACGGGAAAATTGGCAACCCCTGAGTGGCGCAAACGTAAGGTGGCAATGATCTAGCAACACTGACTTCTATATTTGCTTACGCTCATAGCAAGTTGTGAGCTCTTAATGTGCCTGAGAAGTTTGCAATTTCAGCGGATCTTTAGCTTTACTCACCTATCTACCAGAACTGTGGTCTACGCATTTTTCTGACAATTTTGGTTCGTTCGCTGCTTCAGCCCATCCCAATTGTTGCAAAACTGCGTCCGTTTAGGTGGTAAGTGTGTGTACTTTCCGCAAACAGGATGTGGGAGCGGCTCTGTCACACGCGTGTTTACAAACCCTAGACCCCTTCGAGTATTCCAACATTAGCTAGCACTTGAGTGGGGAGTTAGTGTGCTAGATGGTTCATGAGTATGTTATCTCGCTTTTTATCAGCTACTTGCTGTTTCGCGGTCACCTTCCCCGGTATTCTACGTAAGGTACCGGTAGGACACCATTAAAGGTTAGTCGGCAGCTGGGCCGAAAAGTTCATAACTAGGGTTTGCATCGGAAACATGGTTCGACCATCTGCTTAGGTGCAACGGGGCGGTGTTTGAGCCCACACCGCTGCCTCCGTGGACTTAGGGGTCTGCGGGTCAGTTTATTGTCTTACCGCACGTGGCCCCACTAACGGTATTTATGGCTGGGCCTTACGTTCACGGAATTACTTCGGATGGTGATCTTTTCTCAGCGCCATTTTGGAAATGTTACCGGTGGAATTTTACCGCGTAGACTCAGTTGGTTCCGAACTAAACCTCGGCGGTGCGATAGGGCAAGTTTCGTTCCATAATTCAACATGACCCGGAAATTTCCGGAAGTTACCGCCAACCATCTTGTTCTATGGGATCTACGCAAGGCCCGTTCCGGGAGCCCGTATCCCGAGCCGACCGCCACCGGGATCACGCAGGACCAGCCGCTGAGCTACCGACTCCACCGCCGGATATTGGTCTCCCCATCAGCGGGGGCCCACTACCATTATTACGGCCGTGCCTTACCGTTCACGGGGATACTTAGATTGGTGACCCCTCTTCCAGCGGCAACACCCCCGAAGCCGCCGGGATCACCGTAGGCGCCGGGATCACCGCGGGCCGGGAATCCCGCAGGCGCCGGATCATGCAAGGCCGGGATCACCGCAAGCTCCGGGATCACCACAAGCGCCGGATCACTGGCAAGCGCCGGGATCAATGGAAGCGCCGGGCATCACCGCAAGCGCCGGGCTCACCGCAAGCGCCGGGATCCACCGCAAGCGCCGGGATAACCGAAGGCGCCGGATCACACAAGCGCCGGGACTCACGCGAGCCACAGGGTCACCGCAAGTGCCGGGATCACCGCAAGCGCCGGCATCACTGCAAAGTACCGGATCGCCGTAAGCGCGGGAGTCACCGCCGTTCGCGCAGCCCGATCACAAAGGAATCTCCGCAGCTGCCTTTCTCTTTTTTGGAGCCGTGGTGAAGCAGCTACCGTACGGATAACCAACTCACCACGCCTCCATCCTCGGACCACCGTAACTTAATCGATCAAGGCCAAGAGGAACCTCACAGAGGATCCAATCCAAGACTGGAGTACGGAGGTAGAAAGGATCCTCTACCTGGAAGAAGATCCGACAAACTAGGGCGAGTCGTTCACCGTGATACCAGAGCCCTACAGTGGCGGCTCCTTCCTTTTTAGCAGTTGTGCTAGAGAGGGCACCACCGATTCCAGTGGCCGGAACCTTCACCAGAGATTGAGAGTGGGAGAGCTAGCTGCAGGGGTAACAAGACAAAGAGAAGCAGGGCTGGAGACGACCATCATTATCTACTTCCGGAAGCTCGCGACACGCTGTCACCGGGGAAGAACCCACCAGAAGGAACGTCCTCTCCGGGCCACCATGGGCCCAGAAAGGGGACGCCGAATGGGCGGCCTGGAAACCCTGGCCTGGGATGTATGCGACTATTGAAACGCATCCCTCCTCACCTTCGCCCACCTGGATGAACGAATGTCTAGACGCTGTCAGTTTGCAGACGAGTGCAGGGGACAAGAAACGGTCACTATATACACTCCGGGGCTAGCGTTCTGCACGGGGGAACACCGTGCAGGCTTTTTCTTTTTATTGCAGTAACTCGCCTGCTTGTGGAAAGTGAGTGCGCCCTCAACCTCCTGAGCCCGCCCAAATTCTTTCCTGGCAGTTCGGAGAGGCCTACAGGACAGACCTCTTCGGGGGACAGTTCAAGCGCCTACACGAGGAGGATGTCGCTAACAGGAAGGCCTAGGCAGCCTGCGAACGCCGGAAGGGAAGAAGGCGGCGCGGCTTAGCCAGGGGCCAAGCGGCTGCAGCAACCACAGACTTTTCATAGTCAGGGAACTCCAATCAGAGGAACCAGCCGTCCAAGAGCAACAAGGGTCAATCTCCCCAGAGAGGGAGAGGATACCGACGCAAGGGCATCGACGGCGGTGGATGCAACAAGGGTGATCGATCAGGAGGGGGTGGGGTCACATTGTGCATCCCCCCCCCAGAAGAGGACGTGACTATCCTAGACCTAGAACCTCCCCTTGCTGGGTGGGGGGGGGGGAGGGGCTAGGATACTTCATACACCGTTGGAGGACGGTGACTTCAAACTCATGGGTTCTGCGCAGATGAGAGACGGTGATCCCCAAGGACGTGACCAGACGGCAAGCCCTTCTCCAAGAGGTCGAGCAGCTGCATCAGAAAGCGGCGATCCGTCGGGTACCGTCCCGCGCTGTAGCATTCACCTCAGCGCTTTGTCTCTCCCCCCCCTTCCCCCTCCCCCCTCCCTCCCCCCACCCCCCCCCCCCCATCAATGAAATCGGAGAGTGGCGCCGATCCTCAACACGAAAGCGCTCAGCCAGTTCTTCAAGTCACGCCTCAAGATGGAGAGCCTATATCAGCAGTTCTCAGGGGACTCATCAGAGCCGGGGGAGCATCCATCTGGACTTAAAAGGTGCTTAATTCCACTCTCGATAAACAAACACAAGCCGTCACACACGGACAGTCCGGTTCTATATCGAACGCTCGTTCTATCAGTTCAAGTGCCTCCGTTCGATGGGAGAAAAGTGTAAGAAAAGTCAGGGGTTGTGGGGGGGGGTGGGGTGGGTGGGGTGGTTTTTTGTTTTTTTAACCAGTGGATAGTGAGATTGTAGCAGAGTTCCTTGGGCGGAGAAGTCATTCGCCTTCGCCTACCTGGACGACTGGCTCTTGGCAGAGCCTTCCAGGGAACAACTTCAAAATCCTTCGCAGAGCCATTTGACTTTTTAGGGGCCGACGAGGCTCTTCAAGCGGGAATAGCGTTGTCCGCCGCCGAGCCATGCGCATCTACGAACCCGGCAGTGCGCCGGGATCCTCGTGAAACTCAAATGACTCTGGGCTCTCAGCCATATGCCAAGGTGGTATCACGGCGCAGGGGGGGACCTTAGCATGCAAGTAGTTTAGCTGCTCGTCTATCGCGGTTTAATATTCGCCGAGACCGGAGCGTCAAGAGAACTCCTGAAGTCCCCACACGCCAGAAGAGCGGTAGCGTGGTGGATCTGCCGATAAACTCGCCGGGAAACCTACTCACATCAAGACCATCATCTTCATTCCCAGGACGACGCATCTAGAGCGGGTGGGGAACCCACGTCGGAGACAACTCGCCTATCGGGAACTGGACAAGGAAGTTGACCAAGCATCACATTATCACGTGGAGCTGTGAGGATGTTTATCTGGCCGCGGGCTGACTCCCATTCTGGTAAGGGAGGGGGGGGTGGTCACGTCCTAGCCTGGTGCGGAACAAAATTGGCTGGCGTCTCCTACTTAACAAGCAGAGAGGATCCGGGAGTCGCAGCATTTGCCTACATGACAATCCTGGAGTGGGTCTACCGTCATCGACCATCCTGAGACATCCTCTTCCCGGGTAGACAACACCCTGGCAGAGCCCTGCTGAGGAAGACAGCGGGAAGGAGGACTTCGAGAGTCCGGGGGTCGGCGGTGGAGTAGCACCCTAATCCCAAATGCAGAATGGCTGTAAGGTGCTGGATCACCCCACGTTGGACTTGTTGCAAGCCGCCTCAACGCCCAGCCCAGACATTTAATGCTCGTGGACCAAGGCTCCACCACCGGATATTGGTCATCCCGTCATCGGGGGCCCGACTACCGTTCTTACGGCCTGGCCTTACCGTTTACGGGGATACTTAGAAATGGGATAGTGGTCTTCCCGTCATCGGGGCCACTACCGTTCTTACGGCCAGGCCTTACCGTTCACAGGAATACTCACATTGATAATAACTTTCTCCACGGCAATCACCCAAGCAGCCATCTGAATGGAGAGTCAAAGAGACCGACAACAGGAGGATTTCTAATTCCAGCCTTGTCAAGCACCGGTACGAGTGCAGGAATCGCAAGTGGACACTCGGCGAGCAAATCTCTCAGCCATCCATCTGAGATTGGGCGGAGGCATCACCGGAACATCACGTGTCTAGCTCGCCCAGGTCTAAACGGCAATTCACGTGAATGCTGCATCAATGGCCGCCGATCGTCTCTAGTGCCAGCTTGGAACCTGCCATCAGGTCCTCCAGCATCTCTACAGGCCTCCTTAGGAGCCTCTTCTCCAGGCGTCCTTAGCAGACACCACCAGAGACTCTCTTCCTTGTCGCGCAGCATTAAGGCAGATCGGACACCCTTGATTTGCCTATAGCAGAGAATCATCTCCCTTAACGGGAAAGCCGCTCGTCTTCTTCCCCAATCAGGCACATGGCCAAGAATTAATCTCTCAGCTTCACTCCACAGCCGATCATCCTCCAGATCGCCGACAAGCTTCAGGTTCCAGAGATGAGGACCCTGGTGGCCAGTTAGAGCCTTGAAAGTTTACATCAGCAAGACTCAGCACTATAGGGGGGCTCAGGGACCAATTATTCCTCAAAACGTCAGAAGCCGCTCTCCCCCCCCCCCCCCCCCACATTTCGCCCGGCTCCAAGACGAAATTAGCCAGATGGATCGTGGCAGTCATAAAGGAGAGCTAGTAGTACGGGGTTCGTCTTGCGGGGACGCACATAAGAGCTCACAACCGTAAGATCTCAGGCGGCTGCGTGGGCCTTCTACCGGGGAGTTCTATACAAGATGTCATGGACTCTATGGGATGGGCTTGTCTTCTACCTTCAACAAGTTTATCTACGGATGTCCTAGTATAGACGCAGCGGTTAGACGGCCAGCTGTGTGTTATCCTGTATTCAGCTTCCTGTCACAAAGCAAACCTACACATCTTCCAGTCGCCAAAGCTCCCAGAGGGGGCACTTTACCCACGAAGTCGGTAAGTGCATCTGTTATATATTGCTGTGTTCAACCTTCTCCCGGCGGATCAGATCACCATAGCTCCGCTTGCTTTATGGCCGAGCACTTGATATCCGGGTTGACTCTACAGTTGCAATCTGTGGCATTAAGTCAGGCTTGAAAGGTAAACGGACTAGAGAGTAGGTGATTCCCCTCTCCCCCGGGGAGAGTCATGTCACCATAATCTCCGTTATACTTACCATGCAGCCTGACGCTCCCCCCGTCCGGCGATGCTGCGCCGCCAAGGACGGGGCTACGGTGTTTCGTCATCCGCCCGTAGAGTCAACCCGGTGGAAAGAGCTACCCAACAACTGATCCAGAAGTTCAGTGTGGAGATCATTGGCCCCTGACGTGTGCGCCCTCAGGGGTTGCCAAAATTTCCAGGGGGTATCGTTAGTGTATATTGCTAAACGCGCGTAGAAAATGAAAAGGCATTATTAAGTCAGGCTTGAAATGGTAGTTACGGACGATTATGGTGATATGACTCTCCCCCGGGGGGAGGAGGGAATGTCCATATTTTTTACCCTCTCCCTATAAATCCCTATAAAATTCCAAAATCCCTATATTTTTTCTCCCAGAATTCAAGATTGATATTTTGCCTGGTTTTTCACAGAATTGATTTCAAAACGTATGCTTCAGAGTCTAAATGTTCATTACAAGGAGCTTTTAAAAACAGCACTACCAAATTGGGTATTCTCCAACTCTAAATTTTCGCATGGTTGTACATAGATAAAGAGTCAGCTGTTCAGTCCTTGTCAATTTGGGGCTGAATTTTGATGACTTGTTTGTGTGACGGCATGATCTTTTTTTAGGAGTAAAAAAAATCTTAAGGCCGAAAATCATTAGACCACTGCTTTTTAATATTCTTTACAAATAGGTCCAGAAGTCAGAGTTGGTAAACTCGGACTACAAAAATTGAAGTAAATTGCCTGTTCTCCATGGGAGGGGGGCTACTCAGGATTGGGTTGTGGTTGAGGGGTGTGTGCAGTTGGATTGAAAACCACTGACACATTCATAAGGGTCATTTTGGTGTGAGAAAAATACCCATGCATTCGCTTTTTTCAAGAATTTTTTTGGGGCCCTCAGGCACAAGCCCCCCGGAAGATCTTGGCCTTTTTCAAGATTTTTTGAGGCAGTTGGGGGAAATGACCACTCTTGCACCAAAGGACCACATTGGCTAACACAACATTTGGGTATGAGATGCTAGTCAACAAGCAAATGTCAAGGTTCACATCTGTGTAATTGTATTGTGTTTTCCACTCTTATTCCCTGATGCTATATAAAACATATCTGTCAAGCTCTGTTCATCTTACAAATTGACTGATTATTCAATGGTTGTGAATTGAAAATGAATCACTGGCCTAAGATTCAACAGTTGTGTACAGCAGGTTGATCTCTAAGACCCCTATTGTGACCTTTGAACTAAGGTGGTAATTAAAACATTAAATGATAATGTTCGGTGCAAAGTTATGGTGCTATGACCATCACACTTGATATAAAAAAACTAAACCAGCACCAAAACTCATCAGGTTGGACACAGGATTGCCCTCTCAGAGCCTGCAGTGAGCTTTGACCCTATTTTATGGCAAATGCATTTTCCTTAGCAAATGAGGTATATGTTCAATCATGCTCAAACAAACCACTGGCCCAAGATTATACAGTGGCATTGACCTTTAATGACCCCTACATTACCCTTGACACCTTTTTATTAAAATCTATAAATTGCCACCCAAATTTGCCTCAAAAGAACCACTGGCTAATAACTTGGGGTTGTACACAGATTGACCTTTAAGACCCATGTGGACCTTTTGACCATGTTTTGGAAGGAAGAAAGAAGAGAGAAAAATGTCAAAATGCAACTCCTTGGTAATAAACATTGTGTACATTTGAATAGGTGCTGATATGACATAGTTGTTACATAAAAGTGTTTGATAAGGTAGAGGGCACTAGCAGATGCTATATTACCCATTTAAAATACAACCTATTTGTGTTCTGCCAGACTGATAGCAGGAAGGCAATGTTACAATTTTCAACTGTAAGTGTGAGGTTCCACTGTATCTCAAATGAATAATTTAACTTTCAGAAAAAATTATTGCAATTTTTCCACAAAACAACACCCCTTTGGGACCTATGGTAATTGGGTCCTCCAACATCAAAAAAGGTCAAAACTTCAATGACATGTCTTATATGGAGTCATAGAGTCAAAACAAATTCAAATAGGGATAGGTACACTGTCAGAAAGCATTTCCCCATCATTTATTACCCACAACAGGGAATCTATCTACATGTACTATTAGTCAATACAGCCAGAGATGGCTCAATTGATTGGGGGGCTCACATATCTTCTCATAATGAATTACATGCTGCATGATATACAACAGAAGGGGCCCACATTCCAAGAAAAAATAAATACAAAAATTCCTAGATTTTCCCTTATAATTTCCTTGTTTAGACCTAATTATCCATAATTTCTTGGTGGGTTTGCCCTATATTTAGCCCTATTATTTTGTGCAAGGGTTGCCACTTGTTAGCCCTGCATATTGATGTTAATGCACCTTTTAAGCTTTTTGATCATGTACTTTGATTGGATAATGACTTCATTACAACCTCTATAAAATAACCCCAACAAAAATTCATCAGTAGTGTCCAAGGCTAATTTTTGTGATGCTTTGAACATGTATGGGTATAGTCCACAAATGTGAAAGTATAGTAAAACCAAAGTTTTAAAGCCGTTTGTCCCCGCAAAAACGTGGGTGGCCAGATTCACCTCACATTTACGGCAAACATGCTGTGTGAGGATTTTTGAAGCAAAACAACAGTTGACCGGAGCCCTTCCTGACGTTCAATATGCTGGATGGCCAGCATTATCTCTCCAGAGCCGACGCCTTGAAGGTAGATCTTCATTTTTAGTTCTCATCGATTCTAGAAACCCGATCGGGGGCGTGACGGTTTAGCCACTGACAAACCAGCCCTGGGGAAAGGTAGTACTGGTTACCAGGATACCAGAGCAGGTCAAAGAAACTGATCCTAACATGACAGTTTTACTCTCTAAATGTAAAAGGGTGAACATTTGTGGTTTTTTGTCTATTTTTCAATCTTGGAAGGCGTTGATAAGTGCATCGCAAGAAAGTGTCAAACAGAAAACAAAAGAGGAAAGCCATTCGCGGTGGGAACGGCACAGGACCGCCTGACCAGAGCGAGAACGAAGAGTAATCTTCAACTGAGTGATGTCTCACCAGGTGTATAGGATTCCACATCAGGGGGGGAGTGAAATGGTCTTGGAAATATTGTGTCCAGGTGGGTATGAATTTTTCATTTGGTGTATGTCAGGTGATGACATTTGGCATAATGATGCCTTGAGTTCACAATAACTTTATTACTGCATTCAGACATATAAAACTTAATTTCACAAGGAAGTGTTAAAATTATATGCATAGACCGCCAGTCTTAGTATTTATACATTGACCCAAGGTTACTCTGTCGGTACATATTGCAAACTAGTTCCGGAATTGAAGTTGTTGTAGGGTTGCACAATTCAACAAAAGGATACTGCTGAATTAAAGAGAGACATGAGATTTTATGAGCATACAAATTTCTCTATTTTCTCAAAATTTGTATTTGATTGGTGGTAGAACACTTCCCGTATTGTACTGGACAAGCATGTACAAAAGAAAACAAAAATAAAATTGAACTTAGGTGCTGCCCTAATCATGTCCTCTTTAAAATGTGTTATTTATTTTGCAAAATGTTTTTTACTAAATGACATGGATATATGTTTGATGCGAGAACTTTTTTGTTTTGTTATTGTTTTGTTGCATGTAAATTTGACTCTGACATTACCTATCATGTCTCTGTCGAAAGGGATTCAACCACATGACACATATGTGCATCAGAAATGTAACAACTCTACACCCGACTCGTTCGCAATTTTTTTCATGCTCATGCAGGCAGCTGAAGCCACTTGTGGTATCAAAATAGATGCATAAATTGTGGTTTCGAGTGGGCAAGTTTGTGTGGGTGTGCATAATTGCCCCAGCCATGGTAGGCACACTGTACAAGAATAAATGTATAAACAGGATTTGTAGTGTGTGCTTGGATGGAAGGCAGTTAATCTATTTCTATGAATTAAAATGTTAGTATTTCAGAGACTTCACCAAAATTGTGAATTTTTTTTTAGAATTTAGCAAATTATTTGCAAGGCAATCTAATATCTTAACAAACTTTATTCATTGGCATCAAAATATGGCTCATTTTATTATACCAGCTGATAAATATAACATCCTTTAAAATTAAAATTCCATAACAATTTATAAAATAATTCTGTTGTTAGATATGCCATTACCATTTAATTTCTACATTTGTAATTTTGTCAAATAATATACGGTTCACTTGTGATAGGATGATAAAATTTGGTGGATGTGGTCCACATTTAGTGCAGAACATTTTGAAGGTAATTTCAAGGTCATGTGGGGTCATTCAAGGTCAAATCACTAAACATGTGGTAGGATGATGAAACTTCAACATTCAGTGCTGAAAATTTGTAATTTTGTCAAATAATATAAGGTTCACTTGTGGTAGGATGATAAAATTTGGTGGATGTGGTCCACATTTAGTGCAGAACATTTTGAAGTTCATTTCAAGGTCATGTAGAGTCATCCAATGTCAAATTACTAAGCATGGTTGTATGGTCATAAAACCTACTGGGTGTAGTCAGCATTTAATGCCAATTTTTTCAAGGTCATTTCCAGGTCAACTGGGGTCATCCAAGGTCAAATCACTCCAGATGGTTATATGGTCATGAAACTTGGTGGATGTGGTCAGCATTCAGTGCTGGAAATTTGAAGGTCATTTCAAGGTCATGGGGGAAATCAAGGTCAAATAACTACAAATGGCTGTATGGTTATGACACTTGGTGGGTGTAGTCAACTTATGATACCAGAATTTTTCAAGATCATTCCAAGGTCAACTGGGGTCATCCAAGGTCAAATCAATACAATTGGGTGAATGGTCATGAAACCTGGGGTGTAGTCAACTTTTGATACTAATTTTTTTCAAGGTCATCTGGGGTCACCCAAGGTCAGATCAAAGTCAAATCACTACAAATGGTCACATAGTTATAAATCCTCCCTGTGATCTTAAAGTTGTGTAACATATTACCTCATTTTACT
Organism: Ophioderma brevispina; assembly: GCA_023653785.1. NCBI lineage: Eukaryota > Metazoa > Echinodermata > Ophiuroidea > Amphilepidida > Ophiodermatidae > Ophioderma > Ophioderma brevispina. The sequence goes on along the minus strand of JAMKCH010057005.1, from coordinate 2,282 downwards.
ACCACAACGGATGGGGGACCTTTGTGGTTTGAGAACCGCCTTGTTAGTAAGTGAAATACACACTAATCTGGGATTGATAATACAAACATTTTGGTAGAAAATTTGATAGGTGGGAGTTTATTATATGGTCCCTTCATAGAAGGTAAATAATGTTGAATGTTCTTTTTTCTATATTTTTTTTTTTGCCCTCCAGATCATCCAAGCATGTGGAGAATACAATACATGCACCTGGTTCACCTGAACATTTCAGGTATTTCTGCAGGTGATTCTTTTGTATTCTCTGTATACTTGGGTTGTTATGGAGGACAGGTCTACCAAGTTAACCTATTGTCTTGTCAGGGATCCTAAATAAATCGGGATAGGACACTCGATCGTAGCAGTGGAAGCATGATGTGCCTTATGGCATACAGTTCAGTAATTTCACTGTTGTACATGGCGCTGTTGTTGAGACATCTTAGTCCCCGAACTGGACCTACCACGTCATCCCCGGTCGTACGTCATATTGCATAAATTAGAAGTCTATTAGGCATAGCTTATCGAAATAGGTGGTGCTCTTACTATTGATATCAAAATCGTCTATGGGCATTTGTACACAGCTTCACCCGCCTGGTCCTATTGCATGAGCATTCATTAGGAAGAGTTTAGTACATATGACTTCCACTGACTTCTCCCATAACTATACATTTTTACAACATTTGCCTCTACAGAGTAGACAAAGGTGGTCTTGCTGCATCTAATGGCATCCGAAAGGGAGATCAGATAGTCAACGTGAACGGTGAAAGTTTTGAGCAAATCACTCATGCCCAGGCTGTTGAATTCATCAAGAATCAACACCACCTCATTATGACTGTACGCAGTGTGAATCGCTACCCAGCATATAAACAAATGACTGGAGACGATCCTAAGAAAGTCAAAACTGAAACGAGGCCAACGGAAAATAATTCTTTGAGTAAGTTGTCATGAGAGAGAGGAACACTGTTTCTCGATCTCGATCTCTCTCTTTAAAATGGGACCCCTTTTTAATCTTATCTTGCTGGTTTTCTAACAACAATTAAATTAGGAATTATTCAACTTAAAAATTTGCACATCAAAGATATTGTTGACAAATTTTGTTGTATATCATATCTTTTGAGGACTTTGCAAAATTTCTCCCAAATACTTAGTTCATCCAGTTCTACCAATTCACAGAGTTTCAAAGGGTGACATTGCTTAATTAGTTTATAATTATATATTTGTCTTTTTCCTAAAGTTTCACACCTATATTTCACATACTGTCGTATTTTTATATATATAGCGTTCTATGATTTCACATTTGTTATATTTTTATAGTTCTTACGTAAACAAGCTTTTCACATAGTGATCTATTTTACATGCATTGAAAAATAACGGTGTAATATGCATTGTAATGTTTCAATTAAACTTGAAAAATGAAGCGATTGCTGAGATGTCATAAAGGCTATACAGCACATTGCATTAAATGTATGTTCCCAAATTCTGTGCCCGATTTTTACAGCATGTTCACGCATGCCATTTGAATGAATTGAGGATGCACAAAGTCAAAACTTTGAAGATGGGTTTGTGATTAATGAAGCCATGAAGTGAAAAAGATCAGGAAAGCAAAAACACTTTCTGACAAAGAAATTTAAAATTAAAAAAGTTGTCAAGTATATCTGGCCAACTTAAAACTGCCAAAAAATATGGGTTGCCATGCTTCCAACTGAGTTAAAAGATGAAATAGTACATATAAAATGTACCAGGTATTAAACAGTATCTTCTTACTGCTCTCATTGAAAAAGTAAAACAAAAGTCAGTGACATTACCCCTTTGAAACCTACTCTTACTGATTTATGGACAATTTGCAATGAATAAAGGGTTGTAAATCTTTATTTGGCACCATCGTAACTCTGTTAAGTGCAGGATGGTCCCAACATCTCACATTCACCAAAAAGGTCCACTTTGAAAAAGAAAATGTAAAAATCTACCAAAAATGACAAATTTGGAAGAAAATGCACAAAATCTCTCCCTTGTATAAGTAATTATTTTTTTTGGAAGCAAAGCCCAAAAATTCATGTTTTTTTCACAGGGAAAAATGTCAGGTCACATCCACATTTTAACCCCCCACCCCAACACACATACACATGCACACACAAAATCAATCCTGCATGGCAACGGGCCTGATGTATATGTATACCGAGTGTTCAAAAATTATTTACTCAGGCTATTAGTCATAGTGAAATACACAAGGGTTATTGATATCCATTTATCATATCTTATGAAACAGT
>JAMKCH010057002.1:0-26656 GCA_023653785.1 Ophioderma brevispina | reverse complement strand
TTTCTTTTCTTTTTTTTTATACACCCTTCCTGTTTTCTTTTTTTTTTCTTTCTTTTTTTTTTTTTTTTTTTTTTTTTTTTTCTTTTTTTTTATTTTTTCCCCATGTTTCTCATTGTACAGGGTGTCAGAATGATTAGTACCCATCGATACCCAAAAGTGTTTTATTTTTTTTCCATAGAAATCAATAACATTGGTAAGTTGGTTTAATACCCAACTTCATTTACTGTAACCTTCATAATAATGTTTGAAGCATAAAAATCGGACTAACCAAAGTGAAAATACACTTAATTGTGTTAGACGATGCTGATTTCATCCTTGGGGCTAATGTGAAAAAATGTATGTGTACTTTACCCTTTCCTGGCAAGCTTGTTTAAAACATGCTAGTCACTCGGGCAATTCGTTATTTAACACCCAAAACGTGTGATTGTGTACCTAATAGAGAGCTGTCGTCCTCCTTTTTCCTTCGATACCAAAATGCAGTATTTATATGCCCAGTACACGTCAAAATGATGTCATAAATCTCGCTAGACAGTAAAGCTCAGTGGCCACACAAGCATTAGCCTATATATACTATTTGGGTACTTTTCTGCAGAGAAAAGCACTCTAAAACCCTCTGTATGTATATAAAAGCTGTTGTTTGCCATGATTTTTTTAGAGCCAAAACCAGCGTTAAAAAAAAAAAAATCTGTAGTCCTAATATTTTGGTGCAAAATTGATTTTCGCCTTGTGCACTTGTGTTGTCTGAATTAGTGACAATTTTTTGCTGCCTAATGTTCTTTTATAACGTCACTGTGATGCCATAAAGGGTATGCTGTTACTTATCTTGATATCATAGGGAAAGAGAATAATGGTCATAGCTATATATTGGGACCAAAATCAAAAGTAGCAAGTGGCTTAGGGGGAGATTTGCCGAAAGGAGTTTCGAAGGAGGAGTACTGTGATGCAAAAGGCTGGGAGTCGAGGGGATACAACACAACAACATTTTTTCACTTAGCCAAAAGTAGAAATCAGGCATCTCTAACACAATTAAGTGTATTTTCACTTGGTTAGTCCGATTTTTATTGATTCAAAATTCTTATGAAAAGGTTTTACAGTATAATGAAGTTGCGTATTAAACCAACTTACCTAATGATATTGATTTTCTATGGAAAAAAAAATAAAACATTTTGGGTATCGATTGGGTACTAATCATTCTGGGACACCCTGTACTAGCATTATAATAGTGAAATAGAGAAATTGTGGCATAGGCACCAATACCAAATTTTGTTTGGACCTACTTGGTATGAATCTCTAAATTGTAAAAAAACTGGTTGCACTATGTTTTCTCATTGATCTTAATTACTCTCTTCAATCATTTTCATAATGCTTCTTATTGGACTTCAAAAGTCCAATTAAACCTTCTACAAAATGTGTTTATACACACAATTTGTCATACCTTACAATCAAAAGAAAAGAGAGAAAATTACTAGCAAAATTGTTGCAACCCCTTAAACCTCTGGAAAAACAAAGTGTACATCATGCCGAATATATCCTTGACGTGGTTGTTTGAAGATAAACTATTCATATTCTTGACCAATAAGCAATATTATAAGACCCATCTATTTGGTGCTAATCAAATAGAAGGAACCCAATTCCACCCATTCCCCCATTGTAGCTAATCATTAGGTTTAATTCTTTAAAAGTGCTCTTCAATCACTGCATGCAGCAACCAAGGCAAACCAAAACCCGTCATCCTGCATGCATCTTACCGATAAACTCGGAAATAACTCACACATTCTTTGAGAAATTATGTGTTTGTTTCACCCGCTGAAAAAGGTAAAGTCCATCAATCTATAATTGGGTTTGTGTCATCACACAACTGCACAATGGAAGAGATTTAACATATGAAACATGCACAATGAATGTACATTACAAATGAATGACCACCCCTTCTTCAATGTCCAAAAACATGCACACACAATTTATGGACTTGTGTGACAAAAGTTTAAGTTTGCAATAATAGTGATGTATAAAAAGATTGGTGTGATGGACGTGTGACTACCTACCTACTCAAAAGGATCCAATCTCCGAAGCAAAAACCATATTCAAGTAATCACAGTCCGTCCACAAGTACAATTTAAATCCAAGCATGTTAAAACAAAGATTAATATTCAACAAACGGATAGCCCTGCGTTGATAATGTGACTTACATTGCCTATCATAGGATCTCAACTCCGTGGGATGTGGATGGAGGGTGACGTTGGTCACTGGTATCGATGCTTCAAAGGGCTCTGTTTACATTGTGTTTACTCGTACTCTAATCACTGGTTTGTGTATTTCTTCAACGTCTACAAAGCAATGCAAAATGAGTGGGATAGTATATTTGAATTGGTTTGAGTGATGCGGACACATCAAACCCCCCCCATTGATTTACAACGTATTGATTTGCACATACAACATTCAACATCTCATTAACATGAGGATTGCTCTCGCCTTTGGGAATTAGAAACGACCTTGGCGGGGAAACAGATGAATACCTGTAATTGCGATTATTGATGAATGTGAATTAAAATGATAAAAATAATAGCAAAAGTTTATGAGAGATAACTAGAAGGGTTGAACAACAAAGTGATAATATTTCAGAAATTTGTTTATCTTCTACAAAGAGATTTCTGTTGAAGATCTTTTTTAAGAGAGAATTAAAATCTTTAAATTTCATCACACACATTAGCTGGTGAGTCTAGATCAGCCAAAGAGGTACATTGTGAGTAGAGTTCATTGCAAATTAGGACACGCTCATTACAATTATTTCCTGAAGTCTCTCAAGAGGATACATGTATGGGACCATCAAGACCAAAATATTTCTGCCCTTACTATAATTTCCTTCCAAAATGTTGGAATGCTTTCAAGTCCCAAATATACAATGACTTCATAAAAGTTCAGATTTTGCCATCCTTACTGTGAGGGGACCTACAGACACCATTGCACACACTATCTAAGTCATTGTGCATATCATTGTGATAAAAAATTTTCAATGCACGGGATGAGGTTGGGGACCTACATTTGCAATACACTTACTCAGTCACGTAATGTGACGTCGACTCCTCTTGTAACATACCAAAATGTGGTTACGTTAAACCTTGCCCTGAACTGCCAGTCAAATGATGTGAAAACAATCCTCCGGCCTAACTTTGCAGTCTGCATATTTCAGTTTGAACCCCAGCATGAACCAGTTTTAAACCCTGTTACTCTAACGTGAAGGTCCCAACTAAGAAATAAAGCACTTGCTCTGTATACACTTGATACACCAGAGCAGTGAGGTCCTATCAACTAGTCCTAATCTATCGACCATACAGGTATTCACCATAACTACGGTTGTCTGTAAGGCTTATAAGTCATGAATGCACTACTTTCTGTAATGCATCTGAAAAACTGCTTTAAGGGCATGTTTCGATCGTATTTGGGGCCCCCCTGATTACCCGGAAGTAATATCGATTTTGATATCAGAGAAAGGGCCGTATTTTTCTAATTCTCGTCTGAAATTTGAGCCCTCAAAATCCATTTCATTCCCAAGAGTGTAACAAAAAAACGACGAATAGTGATTAACCACCAATATAGCACAGTATTGACTAGGGTTTTGCAATGTGCATTATTGCATCTACCATCAAAACCGAAAGTTTGTTGTCCAACGGTACATTGATGGGGGTATATGCAAAGTGCCAGGCTCTCATATCAAGTTAACAGAACACATACACATAATCGGAAAAGCACCCTTTAAATTCTGAAAATGCATTAGTTTTAATTAAGAAGTGATGGGAATTTTGGGATTTGTAATGGTACACTGCTAATGTTTCTCAAATTAAATCATGCCATTTTTGGACAGCAAATTTACTCCACGCTCATAATTTGACAGGATTCATCCATATCAAATACAGCGCATCTCATGATGGGCGTTGTTGATGCATTTTTTGCAAGGGTTTTATAACTAAAGAAAAATTCTGAGTCAGCATATATTGCAAATTTAGTAATTGGTGAATTTAACTTGTACTTTAGAATGATATCGTTGTATTTCCTCGGTGAGATTTTTTAATGTGAAAGAAGAAAACGGGCCAAAGTGGCCAGTTTTTCCATAGAATACTGCAACGAGCTTCACCTGAGTTGGACTATAAAAAATCAAGTTCAAACACAAAGCACAGGCATTTTTATTGATTCATATTGATTTGTTCCCCTTTCTCTTCCTCTTCCTCTATGAAAAGTATCATTTGGAAGGCAAATGTTTAAAATAGTCACAAGTGAAATGAAACCAATCTGCCATTGTATTAGTTCCAACAGGGGGAGCCATATGGGTATTCTGCAAAACCGTTATGCTTTCTTATTCTTGGCCTTTGACCTAAATATTTTAAATTCTTAAATTGTGTTTGACGTCTACTAACTAAATCTTGGCAAAGTATGTACAAACATTATAATAATCAACCAACCAATTTTTACAAGCGTAGTTAGAAGGAATATTCAATGTTCAGAGTCGTCTACTACTGTACTGCTTGTTACTACTACTACAACGAAGCATTATTTTAACTAATTTTAAAACTTTTCTTCTACATTGGGAAGCCATTCTCAAGCCACTAAAGTGCAACGAGAGAATTCAAATATCAGGTGTCCATAAAAACCCGAAAGTACCGATTTTTGGCATGATGGAAGCTTCCATCAAAAATATCCCCATCTGAAAGGATTGCACTGAGAAAGTTTCTTTGGTACAAAAATGGGGAAATTTCATAATTCGTATTTGCTCCTATACGAGTGTTTTACTGAAATGTTTACATTGAAATTGCAGCAAAACAAATGAACCCTTCTCTCTTTTAAGGCATTTCTGTAGCCAACACCAAGGTAAGATATCTATTGAATGTCTAATCTATATGAAACGTATTATGACAAAACATTTGGGGTTTCATATCTCTCGTTGCACCTTTTAATTTATGTGTAATCAAATTGGTGAAAGAGTAAGTTTTAAAAATGTTGATGTCATGTGATTATACATTATCATCACATGTGAGGAACATGCCTGAGCTACCTTATAATCACAGTGCATGATCATGTGATCTACATTATCATCAATGGATAATCATATGATATACATATCATCACATGTGTGGTTCATGTGATTTATATTATTATCACATGTGATTTCATGGGATCCTATATTCTCATCAACATGATGATCATGTGATCACATTATCATCACATGTGATGTTCATTGTGATCAAGATAATCATCGCATGATGTTCACGGGATCTAGTTATCATGACATGTGATGATCATGTTGGATTACAATATCATCACAGTGATGATTCAGTTGTGATCTACATTACTCATAACAGGTGACGTTCGTGATTCATTATCATCACATGTAATGTTCATGTGATCAGTAATCATTACATGTGATGTACTGTGATCTGGATTATAATGACATGTGATGATCAGTTGATTTACATATCGAGTGAATTTCATGTGATCTTCACCATCTGTACTTACCTCTACCCATTTGTCTGCATCCATCTGACTGCTACTAGGTAAAGTTATATGTCTTTCCTCTTTCTTAAGTTGTAGATCTGTAGTGCCATATTCTGTTGGAGTCCTTCCCCATGGGGAGATTTCACACCCTGAGGTTGAGCTGGATATCAAACTGAGGCTTCCAAGTATCTTTTTGCAGTAACCTAACAGTTCTTGCATGTAGTGGCGGCACCAAAAGTAACTTTGGGTTTGAAAATGTTCTGAGTGTGGATTGGCGTCGTAGAACAGTAACATCCCGTGTGGTCACATGTGTGGTTTTCTGCTCGATGGAAGTTGAGGAATTCTGCAGTCGTCTTTTTTCTTCTTTTACTTTTCTTTTGTGCTGCGGTGATAGGGAACAAATAATCAAAAAAAGTGTGTTAATACTATAAATAAGGCATGGCAAACATTTTTCGATTGAAACAATGTATCTTGAATTACTGAGGCCTGAGGTCAATTTCCTTTTTCAAAATTTCCTGATTTGAAATTACCACAAGTGTAATTCCCAAGGTCTAACACCTTTCTCACAGCCTTTCTCTGATGGCTCTTAATGATTTAATTACCTCTGGAGTTTTCTTACCTGTCTCTGATTGGTGTTACAGTATCCCTTTTTATGATTAAAATATTATTTTTATTTCTGTATCTAACTAGAGAAAATAGTCCTAGCAGGAGAAGAAAGTACCGTATTTCATATACAAGAGAAAAAAAAGGAATTCCTAGTGCTATATTGGTAATGCCAAAATATGTTTACTGTTCAGAGACATTTCTGGAAAAAGCTACTATAAATAGCTCAGGATTTTCCAAATAGATGCATGTTAAAGATTGAAAAATATAGGCCTAATAAAAAAAATACAAAACTTAAAAAAAGAAAAATTACCAAACAAAAGGTCTCTCTACTATTATTAATTGACGGGACTAGAGGCCTGAAAATGAAAAAATCACCAACTTCATTCTAGTTAAAAAGCCCAATTAACTGGAATCAAAACCAGGAACAACAATCAATGGGAATTGACTGTGGCTTGTCTCTGCGCTTCCCATAATCAGATTTTCACGTGATTCATCACACTCCGTTTGGAGCGTCCGCGGTTGGGAATATTTAAAATTGGGCTCGACAGTAAGGGAATTTAACAACGCGCCCCATTAATGCAATGGACACACAGCAATTTCAGGTATGCCAGTCCGATCCCGTGGGAAGATGGCATCACCAGATAGCGTATCAAATAAGTTAGCCGCTAGTTCGTCCATTGGCAGCGCTCTGTGGCTGTCACCCATTTGCTGAGGCACTGTCCGGGGCCTGATAAAATTCTGAAGAACAATTACTTTACCTACAAAATGGAGTCTCCAACTTCAATAAAAATAGTTATTTCAAAGACAACGTAATAAAAATGGGTATTGTTGTTTTAATGTTGGAAGTGATCATCACTACCAGTAAGCCCTGTTGGTCTTTGCATAAAATAAAATTAGCCAAACCCAAATGGAAATTTTGATTGTCATCTTAAATAGAAGATTTCCATTCTCCTTAAAATTTGGCTATTTTGGCTATTGATGATGATTGCTGATTTATCATTCAGGTAAACAGTCAACTGTCGGAATAAAAACAACGGTTAAAAACTATTCATACATTGCAAGGGACTTTCAAATCAGGGAAAAAAATATTCATGTCCACCCCCCCCTCTGGAACAATGTATTACAGCAGTGTAACCCATTCTGCACCTGATTGTTACGCTTATATTTAGATGACCTAACAAGAAGTAGAAGACTCTTGGATAATGTTTAATTTCGTTTTTACACAAGGTAACTCATACTTTACCGCCATGGTGGAAATCATGGGTCACACCACTATACACAAAGCATTATGTATTTGTGCCATGGCAAAGCCTACTGGAGTTATTTATAATTGAAACAATTCCCCCTCCAGTATATTCAGAACTCTATCCCTGATTTTTACACTTAACATGAAAGAATATGACACATTAAGCAAGTTCAAGTTAATGACTCTGAAGATTTAAAAAAAACAGTATGTGCATATTTAAAGGAGAAGATCACCCACTCAGAACATCCATTAAATGTGCCATTTGAAATGCGTGTAGATGATACGTATCAAACTAGTTGTCATCAAAATGACACACACACAACCACAGAGCAGTATTTTCTAACAAGTTACATTCCCAGCATTGCCTGTCTGTTCCATCTCGGGTTTTATGCCTACTCTGATGTGGAGATATGTTCGATGGAGAGAAAGGCATGGTGATGTGTTTGGGCTGAGCAGCCATTTTTCTTTCCTGAGTACTCTTTTATGTTTAGTTGTCCTTCTGTATTATAAGTAACTCAAAGAAGTATATTATATTATTATTAGCAGCTTATTCTAGAGATATGTGTTCAAAATTGCTCAAAAAACTTGACAACTTTGAACAGCACATAATGAACAAAGGTCAGGCATATTTCTTCCAATGGACATGTTTACCCTCATGGTACTTTTGTTGAGTGATTTTCTTCAAATATTCCACCACCATTTGGACTTATACTTTATTGAATCTTACCATCGGAATGATATGTGACTCACTATTTTAGAAGTGTAACATTCACATAAAATGGGGCAGAGAAATGACAATGGGTTGGACAGGCAATCTGAAACAGAGAGAAAAAAAAGAGATGACTTATCAAAATCTAAATGCCCATAGAGGAAACCAAAATCCATCGCGCTTGTTTCAGGGTTCTACCTCTATTAATATTACAGTTGTGAAACAACAATCAATGGGAATTGACTGTGGCTGTCTGCCGTTTCCCATATCCAGATTTTCACGTTCATTCATCACACTCCGTTGGAGCTTCCGCGGTTGGGAATATTAAAATTGATTCGGAAAGATAAGGGGACATACACAGCGGCCCCATAATGCAATGGACACACAGCAACCAGGTATCCATGTCTGATCACGTGGCAGATGGCATAACAGGATCGCGTATTCAAATAAGTTAGCCTATGTCCCAATGGCAGCGCCCTTTTTTTCTGTGGCTGTCACCAATTTGATCGTCACTGTCAGGGGACTGATTAAAATCTGAAGAACCATGTACTTTACCTACAACTGGAGTCTCCAACTTCAATAAAATATGTTATTTAAGGACACGTAATAAAATGTGTATTGTTGTTGAAATGTTTGTAAGTGATCATCAGTATCCAGTAAGACCGTTGTGGTCTTTGCATAAAATTAGTCAAAACCCCAAATGGAAATGTTGATTTCATCTTAAATATGATCTGATTTTCCATTTTCTACTTAAAATTTGGCTATTTTGGGACTAGTTGATGATTGATGTGCTGATTTATCTTAGGTAAACAGTCCCATGTCCGGACTAATAAAACAACTGTTTTAAAAAACTATTCATACATTGCAAGGGACTTTCAAATCAGGGAAAAAAATATTCATGTCCACCCCCCCCTCTGGAACAATGTATTACAGCAGTGTAACCCATTCTGCACCTGATTGTTACGCTTATATTTAGATGACCTAACAAGAAGTAGAAGACTCTTGGATAATGTTTAATTTCGTTTTTACACAAGGTAACTCATACTTTACCGCCATGGTGGAAATCATGGGTCACACCACTATACACAAAGCATTATGTATTTGTGCCATGGCAAAGCCTACTGGAGTTATTTATAATTGAAACAATTCCCCCTCCAGTATATTCAGAACTCTATCCCTGATTTTTACACTTAACATGAAAGAATATGACACATTAAGCAAGTTCAAGTTAATGACTCTGAAGATTTAAAAAAAACAGTATGTGCATATTTAAAGGAGAAGATCACCCACTCAGAACATCCATTAAATGTGCCATTTGAAATGCGTGTAGATGATACGTATCAAACTAGTTGTCATCAAAATGACACACACACAACCACAGAGCAGTATTTTCTAACAAGTTACATTCCCAGCATTGCCTGTCTGTTCCATCTCGGGTTTTATGCCTACTCTGATGTGGAGATATGTTCGATGGAGAGAAAGGCATGGTGATGTGTTTGGGCTGAGCAGCCATTTTTCTTTCCTGAGTACTCTTTTATGTTTAGTTGTCCTTCTGTATTATAAGTAACTCAAAGAAGTATATTATATTATTATTAGCAGCTTATTCTAGAGATATGTGTTCAAAATTGCTCAAAAAACTTGACAACTTTGAACAGCACATAATGAACAAAGGTCAGGCATATTTCTTCCAATGGACATGTTTACCCTCATGGTACTTTTGTTGAGTGATTTTCTTCAAATATTCCACCACCATTTGGACTTATACTTTATTGAATCTTACCATCGGAATGATATGTGACTCACTATTTTAGAAGTGTAACATTCACATAAATGGGGCAGAGAAATGACAATGGGTTGGACAGGCAATCTGAAACAGAGAGAAAAAAAAGAGATGACTTATCAAAATCTAAATGCCCATAGAGGAAACCAAATCCATCGCGCTTGTTTCAGGGTTCTACCTCTATTAATATTACAGTTGTGAAACAGGGGGGTGGTGTTGGAAGCATGGAAACACTATCCTTGGAAATGACTATCCAATTGATGAAACTAGTCAGCATGGGGCAGTGGCGTAACGACCAGGCATAGGGCAAGGGGGGAGGTTCCCCTTTGCTCAAAAAAAGTGGGCCGTATGGACAACAAATATGCATTTTTTCCCTCTTTTCAGGGAATTTCGACCAATTTCAACCTAGATTTGGGTAAATTAAAGTAAAATCGGCAATTTTTTGTGCAATCCGCGATTGTTCGTCACGTTCAGACTTAATCGGAGGCAAAATCACAGGACGACTTACCAAATTTTGCCCCTCTGGCGGGGCGATTGGAAATTTGCCCCTCTGGATCAAACTCTCTCGGGTACGCCCGCGCCAATGCATGTGAGAGTAGAGTTGTGTGAATGCCTTATTGAAGGATTATCCCAATCCTGTTCCTGGGGCATATGGAAAGCACTCATTGAAGACAATATTTTGGTAATAAAAACTCATATTTTAAAAGATAATAATCAAAAATATGTGATTGTACTTTATGCACATATTTTCTTGCTTTCATCACAGGTAATTTGACTACAGACCCCAGGGTCCTCAAATTTACAATTTTATCTGAAATTTGATTTTTAAAGCTCCACAACTTAAGGAATATAAAAAATACCCCTTGGTTATGAAATGTGGCAGATGCAATGTTTGATGCACCCATTCTTATCATAATTAAATTATTCATCATCATCACAAAACTAGTGTTGGCAAACCATCTACCTACTTTGGAATGGAATTGTCCAAAAGCTATTTTACATAATGTGTATTTGCCCTATTTTTGAGAAATTTTGCTGAATTAGTAAAGGTTCAACGAGAGATTTTGAGGCCCCCGGATATTGCGCATAAATAAGTAATTTCATATAGATGTGACATTCCAATAGATTTCTTACCTGTATTTTTGCTTAGAAATATTTTAAGAGTAAGAAAAAAGTGATTTTTGATTCGCTCTATTTCAATATAAAACAGAGGTTAATTTTGTATTTTGGTTCCTATACGAAAGTAGAAAATTTTCATCATTTTTTTTACCAAAGAAATTCCTCAGCTTAATCCTTTTAGATGAATATTTTTGATAGACAGCTTTACATCAGTTGCAAAAATCATACTTCCGTTTTTAAGGGACTCCATTATTTGAACTCTCTCATTGCACCTTTAACTTCTATTGGGATTTCACATAGGCTAACACTTACACGATTGAATATGTAATCTGTTTTTGTGTGTTTTATAACACATTATTCAAGGAATAAGTAAATCAGTTTTTATTCGAAGGAATACCAATGTAATGACTATATTCTATAGTACTCTTGGGTACATGTTTATCTGGCATACAGGTTCACCATTTTTTTGTTGTGGTGAATCAACGCCAAATTAATGCTTTAAGGGGGATTATCAGATGTATTTAGATTTTTCATCATTATCTATTTATCTCCTTTGAAATCATATCTATTAAACGTCAATTTGTAATAATTGGTGTTACCTGGGCTCTACTGTAATTAATTATCTTAAATCAAACAGAAAATGAACATGTTAAAGACTATAAATAAAATAATTCTTCCGCTCTATCTCTGAAAATGTTCTGGATGTGTTTGTGATGTGAAATACAATTGGCTGGTATTCTGAAACGGGGTCTAACTTTAGACCGGGTTTTAAACCAGGGTTAGTCAATTCAAAGGAGACCTTTTACCTATAAATTCAGAAGTAAGTAAGAGGTGAGAAATTCCTCATGAATTGGGCAATTTCAGCTCAGTTTATGAGGCATTTGTCTCACCTTCACACATTATACTTAAGTTAAGAATAAAGGTATGATTTTGGGAACTGATAATGTCTTAACAAAGAATTAAAATAACGGTATCAAGTGGAAGGCCGATTCTTCCACGCAAAACTAATGGTGTCGCCGGTTTCAATTCGTCGGACCAAGTACTGGTTCCCAAAATGATACCTTTATTCTCTACTATAATGTAGTAAGGTTGAGAAATTCCTCATAATGACTGAAAGGACACATCTATGAGGAATTTTTTAATTTAAGGTCTCTTCAACCACTTTTTCTCGAGCCTTTATGGCTTAAATAGCCAAGAACGGACGCCGCACCCGGTGCAAAATCTAATAACCCGTTTGAATGCATAAACATACTACAAGGAGAGATAAAAGGGCCAATCATGAGGCCTTACCCTGGTTAAATCCAGATCTACTGTTAGACCATTTGAAAATACCAGCCATTGTATGAAGATACATAATTTTACAAAACATGGAGGTATCAAAAAATCCCCTAACCGCTTTGCAAGCCGGGATAACAACCCGCAAGTGTATGGTTTTGTGTAAATTACCACCCAAAAAAATACTTTGTGTGCGAGTTGGATATGATCATACATAGGCATGGGCATCACACTATAATCGGCTGGCAGCACATGCCTATCACATGGATATCAGCTGTTATCACTATAGTTGATAGTATGTTCAACTAGAAGATGGAACATGACATTGGCTCAATACATGATATTACTTTTAAAGAAGATCACATTCCCAGTATTCATCTTGTGACACACAGTATATTGCTATCGTTGTTTTTCTCAAGAGGGAACACCTTTGACTTGAACACACATGGCAAAACATGGCAGTCCAGTTCCATCTTATACCTTTCAGAATAGATACAAGGGTGTACCTTTGCCCTTATTACTGAGGTGAAACACTACACTTACCTAGGGATATTACTCCGCTATCTGGTCAGAGGTTAACACTTCCATCTCACGATCATAGTCCATAAAACATCATCTGGAAAATCAAACAACATCAACAACACCAATAATAAACCAGACTGTGAGTCATCACGCAAACCTCAAATGATCGTTTATTGGAATTTGTGTGATGGATAAGTCTGCGTTAAGCATGACTCCTCTCAACTCCCCCCGCTTTTGAAAGCAAATTAAGTTTGTGAATACGTACAGAATGCCCCCAATATAGCATCCAATGAGCAGATGGCGTTTCGTCACCGTTCACACTGGGAGTATGCAGGCATCCCCCAGAAACTTGCTGTTCAAGTGGTTTTGAACGTGTTTGCCCATTTTTTCACGTGCCAAACATCCAAGAGTGCTACACACAAAGTTCTATATAATATCCGTTCACAAAGAACGGTATAAACATTGTCGACACAATCGGCTGAAAATGTTGGGACAGGTTGGTACGCGAATGTTTGTCCCAGAATTTCAGCCTTTTCATTTGTACTTTACACACCAACAGGTCTCATGTGGCCGCATAAGACCATCACTTCACAAGGTGGTGCAAGCATTTCTCTCCAAAATTTGTCACTGAAAACAAATCGCTAGGACAGTACATTTTCCACACAATATCTTTCACCGAGCAAAAATGAGAATCAGCCGAGCGTTACACTTCCTAAACACAACTTCCATTTGGGTGTCAAGAGGTCTTGTTTTGTGACAAAATCCGGTGTGCAGTTTCCTGTGAATGAGGAATTTAATGAATATGCTTTTAGGGATGTATCACTCTCAAGTTGGCAACACTGCAAGCAAACTTTTGACAACTTTGTCCATATTGCATTTTTTAGTTGTCGCCTGGGAATCCTCAAACAAGCTGTAGCTCCATACAGTATTGTGCTTGTGAATGGTGGTTTGTAGGCTGAGTACGAGAAACCCTCAGGCAACTGGAATTCTAGGGTTGTGGGTACAAGCCGGCATTCAATTCGGAAATAGGTAGACTAAAGAAACCAGGCCATCTGCAGAACAGAGGCTAACTCTGTTGGTGACCAGTTGATTTTTGAAATCAGCTATGTAGTACATTAAGGATTGCGTAAGATGTCTGAATTGGGGCCCCTTAAATTAGATAACCAGCTGACTTCTGGAAGTAATATTTACAAATAAAGTAACAAAATTAAAACCTGGACCATGCCAATCCCCCCAGCAAATGTTTGTCAATCGGACTTAATTCTACAACCCTTTTTGCCCCACTTCCAATGTACAATGAACTTCAGATGCATTCCCAAGTTCTGCCCCCCCCCCAAAAAAAAAAAGCTTCGTATAGGAGTTTTTGACAACTATTTTTCAAATATTACCACTTTTTAGATCATTTTAACTATATTTGTAACTCTACTGTTAGATATCTTTACATATTACAAGTCTGTATGACGTCTCCCCAGCTCTTTAGCAAGTCTCATATAAATAGCTATTCATTAAAATACCCATCACTTTCATTGAAGATTTGTTTAAAGAATTCCCGAGGAGGAGTATGGATTCAAATGGATCAACTACTAGATACTTATCATAAGATTGCAGCCAATCCTCATTCAATATAGCTCTCAAATGAATCAAGACAAGATGTCAGCTAGAACAGACGGCAAACCACAAACCAATGGGTGGAAACACTTCCCCACCTCGTCCTTGTTCCTTATTCAGATAATATTACAAAAATAACCCTTATAGTGGAGTCGATTCTTCAGCTTCAAACTGCTTTGGATAACAAAATATTGCTTGAGAACATACAAAAACTCAGGATTTTTCAATTAAGGTATGCAGGTTTTACTTGTTAAACCAATGACACTTCGCCAGCTCAAACTGTTATTTTTTTGTGGGTGGATGGTTAAAGTGTGATGTTGTATGTCCACTGGGACCGAGACTGCCGTAAGAAAATGCACGTAATTGAGTTCCATAATTACCATTTGGAAATCCAAATGCCCAATCGAGCAAGTCGTATCCTACCCCTGCCTGTCCATTCAGTCTTGTCAAAGGAGAGTAAAGGACTCAAAGTAAGAGACCCAATGGTAACTCTCATTGAAAAGTTGTAAAGAGTCCACATAAGTTTTCTCCAGAGATAGTATCAAAATAAATGTAATAGACCAAAACAGTAGTCCTCGTGTAATTAATACCAATGGCATCATCAAAGAATGACAAACTAAAACCATCCTTCCATTTAGTAATAAGACAATCTGGACTGAGGAAAGTTTAAATTTGTGGTGAAAAATCTATTTTCAGGCATAATTAAAAAATAGCTGGCGTTTATCAATTTATCAGAGTTTGCCACATCCAAGCGTGACCACTTTAACTTTGATTGGCTAAATTGTGTTGTCAACAGGAAATCCCTAAAAGCTTATCTTGTATTACTTCCTACAATGGTGTTCCTTTTTTAGTAAAAAAGACAAACTTTACAGCTGAAGTAATCAATGACCAAGTTTATTAAAAACATGACTGATGTTTAACCGCATATTGATCCCCAGTGAATAATAATACGCTGAGCAAAGACAAATAGAGCAACTATGGCCGCTGGAGGGTCATTTTGGACAAAGAACAAAGTTGCACACCAGGAAAGGCCAAATATTTGTACTACCGGGTAAAGACCCGCGTGAGTAAGGGACGATGTGAGTATTGGTGTCTTAATTGATCCAAATTTCTAAAATGATATCAAATCCTTTCTTGCCATGAGGTTGTGTTGTTGTTGCCAGTGCATGTATGTGTGCCTTTATGCACATTGCACATATATGCAGTCCGACAAGTGAAACCCTTGCAAAAATATAGGGCTAATACAGTGGCCAAAAAAAAGAATAAAGTGAAAATATAGGATAAACAGAAAATTATATTAAAATAATTTTGAATGGTTTTTTTGTATGTATTTTTACTTGGAAAGTGGGTGCCTTTCACATTGTATATCAGCAGCAATTTTAATTCATTTTAGAAAAATATGGTGCCAAAATTTAAAACTCTCTTGTTGTATTGACTACAATTGATAATATCGCCATGTTTTGGGTAATTATATAAATGGAGAGTGGAAAATGCTTACTGTGCACCTATCCCTATCTGCATTTGTTTTGAGAATCCGGTTTCCTGAAGAGTAACTATTTCAAGTATGACTCTATAAGCACTAAGTCATTGAAGTTTCGACCTT
Organism: Ophioderma brevispina; assembly: GCA_023653785.1. NCBI lineage: Eukaryota > Metazoa > Echinodermata > Ophiuroidea > Amphilepidida > Ophiodermatidae > Ophioderma > Ophioderma brevispina. The sequence continues at coordinate 10,701 of JAMKCH010057002.1, read as the reverse complement.
ATTTTGACATTGGAGCCAATATCTATGTCAAAGAGGGTGTTTTTTGTGAAAAAAAATGCAATATGTATTCCTAAAAGTTTTTAATTATTAATTTTGGGATACATGGAAACCTCCCACACACAAAAAAAAACCCTTATGCCGTTTCCCCCACAGTGGAAAATGGGACTGTGCCGGTTCCGCTATCTTTTGGCAACGAAAAAAATTGTGTATTTTAGAAGTGGTAAAAAGCCGCGTCTGCTATTGCCGCCTATCTTTATCAACAATTTTGTAACAACTCTGTCATACAGAACTTGAATCCATTGGACACCAATGTCCAAGGACGTTCATTTGAACGTTTTCTCAAAATGTGGTAAAAGGGTCACATGGGTCATTAAAGGTCAATCTTTGTACAACCCAAGGCCTTATCAAGTGTCTTTTAAAGAAATTTGGTGGCATTTACAAATTTTAACAAACGGTGTCAAGGGTAATGGTAGGGGTCCTTAGAGTCAACTGTATCCTGTATGTGTATACTCTGTACACTTCTTTGGTCAGTGGTTTCTTTGAGCATGATTGAGCATAGAACCTATTTGCTAAGGAAATGTGCATTTGAGATCTATTTTACAAAATAGGGTCAAAGGCTTTTACAGAATGCGGGCTCATTAGAGGTCAATCTGTGTCCAACCTACCCGTATTATTTTGTGGGCCGTTATTTGTAAAAGCAATTATGATGGTTATCATCACCTTACTTGTACCAGAAATGACTTTATAGTGTGTACACACATGTGGTGAGACTTGGGTCCGTGATTCTTTTCACAGAGTGTTAAGTTAATCATCCAAATGTGTATAAGAGTAAGCAGGAGTTTCAGAGATAGCAATCAAGGGGAATAATAGTGGAAAACACAAATACAACTTCACAGACGTGACCTTGACCTTTGCTTCGAGCTGCAGCATCTGCAATCTCATCCCAAATGTTTGCTGGTTAATATGGTAATATGGTCAAGAGTTGTCATTTTTCCTCAAAACTGCCTCAAACAAATATTTAAAAGGCAAGTTTCATGCTTGTGCCTGAGCCAAAAAAATTCTTGAAAAAAAACGGATACATATGTAACAAAATCCTCAAAATGGGTAATATTTTTTTACCAAAATGACCCTAAGAATGAGGAAATGGTTTGAAGTCAGCTGCACCCCTCAACCAACCAATCCTGAGTAGCCCCCTCCCATGTAGAACAGTCAATTTGCTTCAAAGTGACTATCCAATTTAGCCATCTCTGACTTTCTGTGTAGCAGCTATTTGAAAAGAATATTAAAGCAGTGATCTATGATTTCTGAAAAAAATTTAGCTTTTACCTCCTAAACAAAATATTATGCCTCAAAGTCATCAAATCCAGAAAGTCTAAATTGACAAAGGACTTGAGAGTTGACCTCTTTATACACTATGGGAGATACCCACTTTTGTAATGCTTATTTTAAAAATCTTCTTAGAATGAACATTTAGAGAGCCTCTGAAGGGCAATATTTGATCAATTCTGTGAAAAACCAGGCAAACATCAATCTTTATTTCTGTGGAGAAAAAAACATAAGGGAAATTAGGGATTTTGGAAGTTTTATAGGGATTTATAAGGGAGAAAGGTTCAAAATATAGGAATATAGAATTTATAAGGGCGCTTAGCCCTGTCATATGTGGGGGGCTGAAGAAGCACTACACTAGGAAGATTGTATTGTGTATGATGTGAACGACTTTGACGATTTCTTGAAGGTGGCCGTAATAAGAATTGTCAACCATGCTTTGAGCCGTTTATGGGGATTAAACGCTCCATGAATAACTAGTTATTATTTATTATTATTATGATTGTGTGGCAATTACAGACCCACATTTATGCAACTCTCTCCAGCATTTTCCTCAAGAGTTTTACAGTTGAGCACCATTTCAGTTTCTTACATTATTTTATAACAGGTCCCTTTTAGCCTTGGAGAAATTTTTGCTAATAGCTAAATATTAGCCAATTTGAGTTCCACAGCCTACAATTTCTTGAAATTTTAGTTCTAAATGCCCTACTGTGAGAGACAAAATCCTTTCCAAAGACCCCAAGTTTGGGTGCACATCCCTATATGAAAAACAGTTAGTGCCCCCCTCAGCATCATCACAATTCTTTCAATTTAGCACCTGTCAGTTAAGAGCATAGACCCGACCTTCAATATTTAGGTTGTTGATGTTCCCCAACACTTCCCATTTTTACACTGGTAGAGAAGCAAGCAAGATAAAGCCTTTCCCAAGTGCAACACACCCTGGCTCATTAAAAACTCAACCCACACCTCCAGATCATAAGTTGGTCATTATATCCCCTGGACCATACATTATAATGTTGCCAAACTGAACCTAGTTGTTTTGTTTATTGAATGGCCTTTGTCTATATGCTTGAGTTCCTGTTATGACCATTTGAATGCTAAAGCCCAACAAGTAAATCCAGAACACCAAGAATGAATCTACAGAAAGAAATCTGATTTTAGATGCAGGAGGAAAGTTCTCTGAGAAAATAATCTGACAGAAGCCAAATAAAGCTCTTTATGGCTTGGCCTTGTGTCATTTAGAGAAGCCATCTGAAAACCACTGACTTAATGTGTTATTAACCTATAGAGTATCTGCATGGATTTAGCTTATTATACAATTGAAATCACACCCAATCTTGATATCATATTAAAGGTGCACCAGAGATTTCAAATAACAGTGTCAAGAAAACTGGTGAAAATTTTGAATTTTGGCACTGGTGTAAAGCTTTAATGCAAAATTTCCCATCTGTAAAGGATTAAGCTTAGAACGTTTTTTTTGGTAACAAAATTGTGAAATTTCTAATTTTGTATAGGAGCAAATACGAAGTTCAGCCTATGTTAATCTACTGAAGATAAGAATAAACAAAATCAGCATTTTGCTTGCATATGAAGTTATTTCTGAACAAATAACGGAGGTCGCTATTGAATGTTGTCCTAATCTATATTAAATCAGTACATATCACTGAAATATGATGACTTGAAATCTTCTCGTTGCACCTTTACGATGCTCTAACCCTTCAAGCTTCCTCAACCTCAGCGTTTTGGAACCCTAACCAATATAGTTGTTCCTGCTCTCTCAAAAATCCTGTTGCCATGACACAATGGAATTCCTGGGAAGTACTGCGGCTTCTTTCCTAAAACATGACAACAATTTTGAAAATTCCCTTGTGTAGACAATGTTCTATTTATTACATACGTGTTGTGTCTGCAACTGACTAACTAGTACATAAAGGTTGATGAACAATGCCGCCCTCATGCAACTACAAGGGCTGTTTCACACAAACAAATCCCAGACTCAATTTCCTCCCAAGATCTGATCCCAGGGACCAACTTTTTTTGGTTGTTATCTCCCCCATGGTATTTAGCGAGATCTACCCTACCCAGGGATCCAAATGTGAGGGCTTAACTTGATACGTTGCAAATCTGGATCCTTTAATGAAACATAAGGGTTTAAATCAGAAGATAAAATGGGCATGAACTTACAGTTTGTAATGAACATTTTTGCCCATAGCAACATTTTCTCATCTTTGGGCCATCTAAGAATGAAAATTTTTCTAAAGATAACAAATATCAAGGAAAACTCTTGAATAGAGGTTTTTTTCAACATAGTAATCTCTTCAAATAGCAATGTCGCCATCATTCTAGATGTTCTTTACGTTTGTGAGCTGCAAAGCCAAAGTGCTATGATGTCTCTTCCCTATTGTTTTCTAATAAGAGATCAAGGCTGCACGTGTTCATTGCATAAAGGTGTCACCTTTTAGCATTCATAAATTAATGCTTCGGGACTCACTTCCTTTTGTTGGAATCAGCGCTGAGGGGCTCTCTTTCTTTGTTCAAAACACAGAGCTGAGGGGCTTCTTTCTTTTTTAATCCCAGAGCTTGATTGTGGGAATCTTCTTTGCCTTTTTGAATTCCCAGGAAATTGATGAGGGCTCTCTTCATTTAATTAGTTATGCAGATGATGGTGGCCAAGCCTCATTCAATATAGCGCAAACACATATTAATCAAATTGAGCCACTATAGACTGCAAGCATACAACCCAAATCACTGTGTCGTGACCATCCTGATTGATTTCTACCATCATGCAACATTCTATTCACTTATTTTCACTTCCCTATTTTTTGATAAAAGTGTGGATTGTCAATAACTGGCATATGTGTGTCAATTACAAATTACACTACATCATATCCACTGCCACCATTGTGTTCCTGGTTGTGTTAAAACCCTATTCTTGTCCTCTTTGACTGAGTACCCATTACTAATCAAATCAATTCAAGCTAGTTCCTGTTTATTGTCCAATTGTCTTCTTACACTTACTGGCGAGTAAATTTTTCTGAAGGTGGTTTAATTTCTGCCTTTCGCACTGATTCTATGATGTATCCTCATTTTATCTCGCATAAATTCCTCGACAGGTTAATTACCAATTTTGTTATCATTGTTCATGAGGTGTAAAAAATACCGCTTACATTGTGCTAGATTGTGTTAATATTGTTACGGTCACCTTGACCAGCCAAAACCACCTCAAAACTACGGATTCAACTCCTGATAACTAGACAATACACTATGAACTTGGATTACAATTTTAAAACAAATTATTTTTTTTTAAGTGTGTGTCTAAATCAATCTCATTCAAACAACGATAGGTATCACTAATCAAAGATTTATCTTATAAAGTTGTTAATTTATATTAACTTAAATAACCTTACTACATGGTGTGTGCCGCGACGCGGCTGCAGCGAGATTACAATTACGATTCCGAACTTGCAAAGAGTCCTGGCGAATATTCAAGCGCAAAACTCCAATTTCAAATAGTGGGAAGTGTCACGGACGACTTGTCTTAATGAAGAAAACCAGCTCCTAATGACTCCCGAAGCTCGGAGGTCTCGATAAATATAAAGTCAAAAGTGCTGTAGCTGTTTATCCTTGGATAACTCAGAGGCCACGGAATTACAAAAACGAAACCGGCTACACAATCGGACGAAACCGCTGGAGCTGAGACTACTATGACAATGTCCACTTATGGGAGAGTAGTATAGATGTGATACGTGTCACTGTCAACTTGGAAACTCTGCTAAACTTGGAGCAAGATGTTAAGAAAACTCTCCTTGGAGTAAGGATGTTGTGATACTCTGCCTCATCTTCATATCACCAGAGGCTTTATATATCATCTCAAACATTCTAGAGGACTAGCGCAGTCATATGAGTCGTGTACTAAAATATAGTCCATTATGCCATGATTCTGGATTCCACTGGAAAAACCATGTACTGTCTAGATTTGGGATCTCCTAGCAGCTACTTACTGACTGTGTAATTATACCGCAGTGCGAACCTATCTTCATCAGTGAAACCTGGTCTGGTCAGTTCTCCTGGACTTGAGTTAACTCCCAGAACCTAGAAACCTTCTAAACCTTCAATGACTTGGTCATTCTATTTGCTTAACACACACCAGTTTGCACACAAACCAGGTTTATGTTAATATAATATTACTTAGGACTAATTTAAATATTTATGTGATTAATTTATGACTAATCTTACTCAAAGTGAAATAATCATTGCTAATTCTTGGGGGCTGTAACAAGATTTTTCAATACACTGAACAATTGCCAGGCTGTGTTCCATTCTCGATATGGGAGTTGTGCATTCATGTACATATGTATGCACGTGCTACTGCTGATTTTAGTAACGGCAAGTCCACAAATACAGAGCTGCTGTGACAAACCTTAAAGTTAAGAGACATGAGGACATTTCCAGAGAGAGAGAAGCGCCCTCATTTTTCCGAAACCATAGGTTTTTTCATATTTTGGGGAAAAAAATGACTTACCAATGTATTAGATAGCACCTGAAGGGAATAAGCCGAATATGCCGCTTATATGCAGAGATGATGATTTAGTATTTTCTGTGTTCACGACAGGAAATAAAAGAATGGTTTTCTATAGGGGGATTACGATAGCAGACAACTTCAAAACAAGGTTGCGGTTTGCCTTTCGTCTTGTGTGTCCAATTAAACCATCGAAACGTTCTCGGTAGTGGGTCTACCAGTCGATCAAGTGACAATTTGAGAGAAATTGTATCCTAAAAATCTCCTCCTGTCACTTTAAGAGTGACATATCATTGCTAAGCTGAACAAAAGATAAGTGTGCGTTACGCCTAAATAAAAAACAAATATTAACGTTTTTAATGCATGATGATTACTCAGTGAAAGAATGTTCCATTTCACTCCGCTTTCAGGGTCTGATATAGATCAAGCCATCTTCATGATTTGTCATATTTGTACTTTTGCATTACCAATACCAGGATCCTACTAACATGAGATATGCCACTCATCACAAAAGTTGATGTCAGTGTTAGGTGCCTAATACACAAAGGACTGTCATGTGGGCTGTTGTCGGGGAAACAGACAAAGTTATGTAAGGACTTCTATGGCACACATTATATACAACCCAAACATCTGACTAAATCAATTGATTTCAAAAATATATGTTCCAAATGATCTTACAAATTTTACACAATACGAAAGTACTTAGTTAAATTTGAAAGATGATTATTGTGAAAGTGTAAGGGGAAGCTGTAACGGAAGCTTTTGTTTGTTTGGTGTGTAACTTTGGTTGTAACTAATACTTAACAATTAAACTAATTAAATCTACCATGTGCTACCACTAAGACGATACGAGTGGTGACTTAGTTTAGCGCTATTGGTGGCACTCTGCTGAAAATTATCTATGGGCATTTGTACCGTTTCACCTACCAGCTAAACAGAAAATATTTGTATTATCATGCTATTTCTGTAGTCAGGTCAGGTTCCTTTGAGGGCCTGCTACTGGTATTCCTGGTAAACAAGTACTAACATGTCCCAGAGCCAAGGTTGTGGCGGCAAACCGTCACCCCGATTGGGTTTCTAAGAAAATCTGATGAGGAGGTTGCTGGTTACCCTGGCAGAATTAGAAATGAAAAGAAGATCTACCTACAAGGGAGTTAGCTCTGGGAGCTACTGGCAGCCATCCAGCACATTCTGCCTTGCAAGGTGGATGTGCGGCCCAATAGGACAGGTCCACTACTGAAAACTGGGATTGACTGTCAGGAAAGGGCATCCATCCACGTCAATTATCTCTTGCTACAACAAATCCTCACACAGCAGTATTGCTGAGTGTGAGGTGCATCGGCCATCCCCATTTAGGCGGGGACCAAAAACCGGATATAAAACTTTGGTTACCTTAACTTCTGCGCAAATCTGAACAGATATCAAGGCTACATGACAGGAATATACAATTTTTATAAATATCTTACTTGGATCGCAGATAATGAGGAAAGTGACCTACCAGGGGAAAATCAAACCGGGGACCTCTTAGAGCATAAGACCAGGACTCAACAAACTGCGTATGGTAGCTTATGCAAAGACTATTCATAGACGCCTGTGGCTGAGTGGTAAAGGAATGGTCTTTTACACTTACAGGGGTCTGGGTTCACTCCACTGGCAGGATCACTTTTCTCAAACCTTTAATGGGGGATGACAATCCACAGTGAAATATTGATAATTATACACAATTTGATTATTGGTGGACAGCAGGGACAATATGCGTTCTTGCCTGGGATCATCCACTGGGGCTGAAACAGAATGCCTGCAAAATCTAAGGCATGTATAGTCTAGCCACTAACCATACTATATGTTAGAATTAAATAAAATTAACCACACAGCCCACCAGTGCAATGCGTGAGCAATTATATAACAGACCACTATCCAACGTCATCATGATGACTAGCAATATTAACAGACTTACAATGTAAACACTACATCAGTTAAGATGATTGGGATATTTGGTCAGCCTTATGTTACAAAAATATGCCAATAAATAGGACATCTATGATGTAAGTGATACACTCTCCCCCAACACTAACCAGACAAAACATAGTATAGGACTTAGGTATGATAAAACAGTGACCAAATTTTTTTTGGTGATGATTTGCATCAATTTGGTGACAATTTTTAATCGGTTTGGTTAAAGAAATTCGAGCACCATGGTGAATTGATAAAAATTTCCAAATATGATCCCTTCCACACACACACCACACACACGACAATGACAAACCCAATCTTGACATCGCGTGTAAATGTGCGTTTTCAAGGGGATGGATATGAGTTGCCGGCAACAGTAATATTACCAATTCTGGGGGGTCCACCCCCCCATAAAACCTATCACACACATCGCATGCCATATCATCACACAGGAAAGACAGCAGTTACACACACAGCAATCCTGGGTCTAAGGGGTGGTTTGAAATCAATCACACAATGATGCAATGTGGCCTATACTGTACTAAACACATGGCATGTCAGTACAATGGATAAAAAGTGGTCAAAAAGTAAAGAACCACAAGATGTACCATGATAATGAAAAAACCCTAACTGGTAGCACCTTGTGGGCTGAAATTAGTGTAAAAGTCAGGATTTTTTGGGATCAATGACCTGGTTGCGGTGAAATTCCCAAAACTGGTTTTGCATTGTGGGATGTGACTTTTCAATACACCTCCTGGCTGTGGCTTAACCTTAGTACAACAGTTTGTAGTTGATTTTTCTAAGGTCACGATACTTAATCAAACTTGTTGTAAAACCTGTTTAAAATTACTGGTAACTTGCAACCTGAAAAGAGTATCAACTTGTCAACAGATGCAACAAACGTTGAGTCTCTTTGTACAATGGTCACTTTTGTCTGTTTACCCAAGCAAGTCCAGTCATTCATGAAGCTTTTAAGGTAAGGGGCCCCAGCAATAGGGTGGTATTGACGATATGTCATACAAAAAGTCTCTTTGGGGCGGCCAAAGAGGCACTGATATTAGGGGTTCCTAATGTTATGAAAGTAAAAAAATGTGCATTAGAAAATACCCCATCTAACCCCAAAGGATCTATGGGGTTAGTACTACTCTATGTGTTAACTTAGTAACCTAAAACCTTGCAGATAGGCTTAAATAACCTATTACTTATTCACAATGTGATAAACAATTCAAACATAGGAGACCACCTTCACTCAAGCTGAAACTTTTTTAAATATTAACCTCCTAAAAAGCTATTGAAATATAAACGTTTCATGACAGTGTCAGCTTAAAAACTCCAAAAGCAGAGATATCATAACTATGCAATCAGAATCCTTGCCAACAATGATATGCTTTCTAAACCAAATTGGTCCACTTTTAAGGTGTCCCTGGTATAATATTTTGTAAATATCTCCGGTAAGCTAGCCATTTCAGAGATGGCCATCACACATTTTGGTGTATGTCGTGTGAGGTAGCTCGGGACCAATGCAGGTAATACCAACTAACATACTCTTAACTTCCTAATGGGGGGGGGCATTTTGTTTGCAGTTTAGTTGCAGATAGGGTCTCTGGGGACTGAATTAAAGAGACAGATTTTAATGTTATGATGTCAATATTCCAAAGTGGTCTTCCGCTATGTCTCATTAGTTATTTGTATACTTCCCAGCTTTTAACTTTTTTACATTGTTGTCCTGTTTTTCCCCATCAGGAGAATGTCTCAAACCATGACAAACCCTAAATTCCCATTGGATGGACATCACAGTATGCCTTGAGGTTGTTCTAGTCACTGCATTATGTTTCGGTTAGTTGCATTGGAGAAGTGCAGTCTCTTGCAATATGCCATCGTACCGCAATAAAGTCAAATTCATTCCAACAAGGGCAGTGCCAGGGTCAAATCATAGGGGGACGAACATCAGGGCGGGGGGCAAAACTTACAAAAGTACCTCATATAGGTTAAAGGTGTTGGTTCCAATTATGTATATTGTATTCTCTACTTGATTTGAGCGCCTGGCACTTGCACATACGCCCATTAAGTATCGTGGGAAACAACTGCGTTTTGATGGTGACGAAATAATGCATGAGTGCATACGCCCTATTCAATACGGTGCTAATATGATGGTTAACCATTTTTTAAAACAGCCGTTTTTTTTTTGTTTATATCTTGGGAATGAAATTGGATTGGAGATCCAAAGTTCAGGAGGACAATGAGAAAAATACAGTCTTTCATCTGATATCAAAATCGATACTACTTCGGGTAAATCAGGGGGTCCCAAAGCGATTCACGAAAACATGCACCTTAAAATCCCTAATTTTTATTGCAATTGATGCTTAACCCCCCTGTTTTTTTTCGGTTTGAAAACTTTCAGGGCTGGCGTGCCTGATTTAACTGGGATTTGTAGTGAGTTGTGTGGAGTTGAAGCAGAAAATGTGTGGTACCGTATATGGAACAAATTTATACAAAGGTTTACCTTCTTTAAAGCCTATAATGTAAGTGGTCTAACCATCAACAGCAAAACATTAGGTCAAAATAAAAATGGGGGGTTATGTCTCTCACCATATATTAGTAAATGAAATGTTGGCCTAAGGCAGATTACAGTACTTGCCTTAATTAAAATAACCAAAAAAATCACAAAAAGGGTGGACTTTCAGTGGTAGTGATTATTTCTTTTACCCTGCAAGCAATCAATCATACTGTGATTCCACTTCACAAGTAATCACAGGGAATCGAACAAGGACACAGCCCAAATGAGACACAAACACCGTATCAATGGGGCCATTACAATCACACACTGTGAAAATGACAAGCAATCCACTCCAGAATTCTTCCAACAAAGATTGAAACAAGGAAAGGGACAGTAGGTAGCAGAA
>JAMKCH010056996.1:0-50017 GCA_023653785.1 Ophioderma brevispina | reverse complement strand
AGAACACACCTGCATCCATTCATCCATCAGTCACCTGCATTTACACCTTTATTAGAACACACCACACCACAATGGGCACACATAATCAACCATGAAAAGCAATACTCTACTAAAAGGACTTATTGCACAGACTTCAGTAATGTCCATCTTGCACTAAAAAGCACAGGTAGTGTACCCCCCCCCCACGCGCCACCATGTAAATTTAAAACTGATGGATTGTTTGATATGATCACGCAATTTAACGGAACACATGAAAGTAGTGGACACCAGGGCAATAGGTGCGTGGATATGGTAAATCGTACCATTTCTTAGGAAAGTGCTGAACTTAGTTGAGGCGTAGCAGCATACGTTCTTGCTTTCGAGATGGGTTTGGACATTTTGTGACCCCACTTTTCTGCTCCCAGTTGAATCAGCAGCCTTGACGGAATAAAGTACCGTATTCCCTGCATTATTCCGTCAAGGCTGCTGAATTCAAACGCGGGGAGGCAAAGTGGGTGCAGTAAATTACCAACCCCTTACAACCCCTTGAGTGGTGGAATTTGACATGATTAGAGTGTCTTGTGTTCACCTGGATTTATCAGGGAAGACATGGAATCAATACAACCAAACAGTGCAAAGGCACCCTGGGGCCACGAGACAAATCGGACTGTATCCCGTCTCTGGGGATCAGATAACCAAGGGTGACGTTTAAACGGGCATAGAGTCTTTCTCTACGCTTGTGGTGAAGAATTGCATGGTAGCGTTATTTCACACGTCAAGTGCATTTAAGGTTTTGGGTATGAGGACACGAAATGGTGAACAATAGTCAAGAAATTAGACGGAACCATAGTACGGTATAGTTGGAGGAGAAGGAGAACATCGGGATGACTTTCACATGCACATGCCTAATTGAAACCAAGAAGTTGTTACTCTAGCAACAACAATCTTTAACCTGAGATGTCCCACTCAGATCTTTGGCTATGGATGACCCCAAGAGGGGAAGAGAATCAACTTTATCTCGGCAACATATAATATAGTAAGAGGACTGGATAACGGTGCGTTTTCTAGAGATTGATGATTTTACTTTGTGGGGTTTTAACTGTTGAAGTGATTTTTGGTGGACCAGCTGTATAATTTGTTAAGATCAGATTTGTAACTTCTTAAACTCAACATCACTTTGAATTGTACCGATATCAAAATGTGTCGTCAGGAAACTGTCCTATGCCAGAGGTCAGGTGCTGTCATAGATTCATTCACATAAATGGTTTGAAAAGAAAGTGGACCCACAGAGACCCCTGAGGGATCCCAGATGAGAACGGAAACCAGTCAGCATTGTTGACCATCTGAAAGTAGTAACCCTTTGGACACGGCATTAAAACAAAAAGAAATGATCCAGGAGAGCAGCTACCGCTAATTACCAATCTCTTTACTGAGTTGGAAATTAATTGTTTATGTGATATAGAGTCAAAATTTCTTACTGTGATCGATTGTGTAAAGTGATGACAAGAAAAGATGCAAGTCCTTTTAATTAAATTCTCTCAATTGAAATCAAACTAATTATTTTGTAAATGGACATTTGAAGGTGTATTCGAGTGAGTGATTCAAGTGTACGTCTCCTTGGTTCAGTTTCATGATTGAAATATTCTCTGATTTTCAAAGAGTACAAACACACCTCACTCAACTGAAGGGTGGCCATTATTTTGTTTACTTGGTTAGGCCTACGTTCACGCCATGGTATTGATTGTTAATCACGATTGCCCCATAGACAAACGATGTGATCAAAATGTCAGTAATTATTCTTGCTGTGTGTAAAGTCTGGGCAATTATATTATTATCTTTTCCTGGAGATGGCCAGCGCACGATAGTGTTAAAAAATGTGCGTTGGCCGGATCGAAACAGGCCGACCTTCGTATTACGGCCGACGCTCTTCCGACGAAGGTAATCAAGCAGGGCTGGCAGAGGAGCGATAGATATAATCTTAGGTGTTAGGTTCGAAAGGTTTCCCTCGCTTTCCTCGCGAACAGCATCTGACTGTATATTTACATATACGATTTATATTTTGTTTTGAAATTTGATGCTCTGGCATTGTATTGCTGAAAGACTGTTTCTATTTCCCTTATTGATAGGGAACTACAGTTTTTTTAACTTATATGTCAAGTTGTGTTTTGCAGTTTAATTTCTGAATACTTACGGAGTGTATAAATCCATGTGGAATGTTCGGTCACGTTTGGTAGTAGCAAATAGAATTGCATGGTTTGATTTACATTTTCCACCGTCGTACTCATCTGGTTCGATTAATACCAGATTCGGCAGCGGTTTTGCCTGGGTTATCATCAAAATACTGCACTACGGAGCAATGACGATCAAGTAAATGACGATCAACAGTAGTGCGCTATCATGTACCAAGAGCCATACATTTTTGTAGCGTCAAAGTCTTCATAGGTTTACCTTTGGACAAGGACCGAATCCCCACCTGTGATAGACTGAGGAAGGTGTGGCCAGGGATATGACGGCTGACCCGTGATCTGAACTGATGCATTGCACTCAATAAACAAAAAAAAAAAAATGTTGCTCAGAAAAACACTAACACACTCAAAGCCAGGTTTTGTGCCAAATGTTTTGCCAATCCTTAAATTGTAAACACCTGTTTTATCGAAGAAGATAAAAAGTGCAATCAATTTTTTAGTTGGACAGATGGTTGTGAAGCATGGCATGACAAAAATGCAACGGGGCAGCCAGAGCCATTATATAGTAGGGTCATAAATGAGAATCATATCATTGATGTTTGGGGACGAAGGTTTGAAGATGACTTGGTTCTACTAGGTTGAAGTATGCTTATTTGGAATTTTATTGTGTCCAACCTCGGAATGTGAAGAATTTTGTATTTTTTTTTTTTTTTAAAGGGTTAAATTTTGAAATCAGGTCAAAGCTCTTTAAGGTTAAAAATAAAGTATATTGTCTAGGTTCCTACCTTTGTTAAACAAGTACAGGCCTGATTTTCAAGGTGATCCGGATGCTCCGATCTTGTTGAAACTGGTTAAAAATCTTGGTTTGCCTATCTTCAATGGTGTGTTATTTGGTTGTATAAGTAGTGGGCAAATGTTAAGAAAGGGTCTACAAAGTCTACAGGGGTCAGCAAATGTGACCTCACAAAATTGTATACAGTGTTGCCACTCGAAGATATAAAATGCATTTTCTGTATGTACGACCAGAGCCATAAGTGTTTCACGAGTTGCACACAGCTCCGAGCATTGAGACTTACCCCAGCCAGTATGCCCTTTGATCCTTAAAAACTGGCTGTAAGTGGTGTTAATTGGAGGTAGCTACCCTATTTAATCCTTTTAATGAAACAAATACATTGCTATAATACTTTAAAAACACATTTGACACGATTTTCCGAATTACCCCTGTCTATTTTATTCCCTTATTTACAATGTTGCCCACACTTTCCCAGAGGTTGGACCCGAATATTCTGATTCAGCTCCTTTCAAACGATAGATAACATCCGTCAGAGTTTTCCCACAACAAACTTCTAGAATGGGATCCTCGTTTATAACCCTGCTACTGTTACTGTCAACCTTCTTTACCGCTTTAAACCCGTTTTCTTATATCCGAGACCCGCCACCTGCATCATTGATTGCTACCAACCTACCCACTTATTAAGGGCGGCCGCTTAGGTCAAGTTGCGCATATTTTAATAAAAATGGAACTTTTTTTTACTTGTTTATTTCCAAAATATATTGGAGTGAATTCATACAAAGTTTGTTCTTGGGATCCCGACTTAATTTGTCATAAACATATTACGTCATATTTTGTATTAAGAACTTTAATATATCACCTACATGATAGTTGTGTGTATATTACGAACAACGCCCTGAAAAAAATATTTAAATCATTAAAACATCCATGCAAGACAATGGGTCTATCAAATAGTATCCAGGAGGATAAAATAAGGAGATGAACAACTTGTGGACGAACAGTTGTCCCTGGACCTTGGTTTACGGGGGGGGGGGTCGCTATAACGGACTCGGTTAGATTGTTAATGGGGTGGAGACACGCACTAAAAACTCCATCAAAACCTTGATAACAATACATAGTAGGCGATAATCTTGTAGACTTTTGGACTTAAAACCTAAAATGGTGTTTTTTAAATAAAGCTGATTTTCGTGAATTACATAAATATAAGATATACGGTGAATTAATTTTTTTAAAAAAAAATCGTAGGGAACTAAAATATTTCCAAGGGGATTTCAATTGAAGGGACCCTAATGTGTAGACTCCGGAGGGCTGTATCAAAATATTAACTTGATTTATTTGAGCTAAATTTTTGATACTAAACAATACAAATATCGACCTTGAAATAACTTAAATAGGCGCATTTGAAAAACAAAATAATTAACCTTGTGAAACATTCAGTGTACGAACCCCTTAAACTTGGGATTTGACCTGTGGTGCAATCGAGGGCGCTATATATAGCCAGTTTGCAAATGGCGAAGTTCGTTACCACTATCATGTTACAAACGTGTGAACACGTAACGCTATACCTGAGGTTAATAGATACAGAGGGAACAATAAATTTCGTTGGTATCAACGAACGTTCGTAGTTTGCCATAGCCATATTGGGTGTAAAGGGGCAAAAGACGACAGGCGCTTAACCCCCGGTATCCTCCAAGGATCGCGTTACAATACTGGATTAGTGCTTCAGTCTTTGAGTCTTGAAAGACTGTTGAGTTTCAGTTTTAGGGGTTCATTTTAGTACAGCGTCAGTTGGCTAACAGGTCAATGTGGTAGTGACATTCCATTCCATATAGATAGACCATAAGACGTATACCTACATAACCATTGTATACCAATTTTCTTAGTGCCCCTAAGGATGTAAGGGACAACCAAGTGTAAATCTAATAAATTATCATATACTGCCTGTCCCTCACATAAAACTGGCACAATTACAAAGATATGACATGTACCCACACTTAACTCCCACAAAATTGCAAACCATTTTTCCTTTGGCATTTCTGGGTAGTATAAGGTCAGTTTTTAAGTATATAACAAAATTTGCACAAATCGAAGTCCCCAGAAATTGTTTCAAAACTATGACTCACCACAAAATGTAGGCTGCCATCCGCCATTTTGAAAAACAATAAATCCTCATATCTCTGCTGTCAATAAATGAGCTAAAAGGACAACGAGATGTCATTTGGCAACTAATGTCTATCATAACCAATCCATTTAAAGGGTTTTTATGAGTTGAGATGTCACTTAACCTCAAAATCCAATATGGGCCGGCCGCCATCTGCCATGTTGAAAAGTACAAATTAATTGTATCTCTGTGCCGGATGGCCCAAAATGACAAATAAGATATCATTTCCTACTATTTCTACATAAAAATCCATTAAAATGGGTTTTTATTAAGTTGAGATATTCTAGGCCTCTAAATCTAATATTGCTACCATCTCCATGTTGAACAAGTATGAATTAGTTTTCATCTTCTGGATACCAGTCCCAGCTAGGCAAAAAATGCCCCCTCCGGTGTTCTTTTTTCTCCCTTCCTTCGGTCCCTCCTCCCGTCGGACTGGTTGTTTTCCCGTGTCTTTTTCGTGGGCTTTTTGTCCCCCCTTCGTCGCCCATGTTGCCTGGTGACCGCGAGAAGCCGAGCATGCAGGGCAAAAGGGGGGGTGACAGGGGAATGGGGGGAACCGTTCGTTACGTAACAGAAAGTAGAGCTTCCAACATTAGGCACAGCATCACCAAAATGGGGCAGAGCACTGGTGTGCAACAGACGAGCGACCACACTAAGGACTAGGGATGCAAACCATTGAGACTGGTTTCTTGTGATCCATGGGTTTCGACATGAATGTCCACAAGCGGACTGGGTTCATCACGAGGGGGAACAATTTCCCCCTTGTATCTATCCAGCCCCAGTCATTGAATCTTTGGACCAGCAGTCTTGCACTCAACTGCATGAACTGTGAAATCAGTATCTGCTAGCGTTGAGGTTTTGCAGCGGAGGTTTTTGTGGACCATCTTTCAGGTTTTATAAAAAACCACCGAAAAGCATTATAGCAAACTACACCGTCCACCTGGCTCATGTTCTATGAAGAGCTCCCTGATCTACTTTGTCCAACTGATGCCTAAAACCAAGATATGACCCTATCCTCAGACGTCAGTAACGAACTCATTACCTCCGTTGAGACCACTCTAAGAGTTTAAAACATGGTCAGCCTTCAAGCGCCCCCCACATGTGTGAAATTCCCTTCCTGACCACATTCCTGCTACTAATCATCGAGGTAGTCGCTAATCTCGGCATCAAACCCAGCATGGTTTCAAGAGTCTTAGTGTTTCTACCAAATGCTAGTTTCTGCTGTTAATGCCCTTGTATGCCCGTACCATCACCAAAAACTTCTGATTGCCAATGGCCATTGAAAAGGGAACCAGTTGCATTGCAACTTCAACTCTCCTTTTGATCAGATCATATTGGGAGTAACATACTCTTGAATAACCGTGTACACCGGTCACCATGAATTTACTTTTAATAAAAGAGACTATCTTCCAAAAGGCACAACATATTCCTGAAGTAGTATCGCACCCTGAAAAGGCATGTGCAAACAACAATTAGAGCAAATTCATCACTGAATAAGCGCTTCAGAAGCTTTATTCATACACATATTTTTCTCTTGGTCTCTAACCAACCGACGGTAGAGTCATACATCCTCTTCGGCATAATGGAAAAGAAGTTCCAGTGGATCTGTGTCTTCGCCAATATGGATTGTTTTAATTAATTTATACCATGTGGACTGACTTTTTGCTACACAACATCTGCATCTCCTTGCTTCAATACTTACGTGGCAGTCTCTCTCTTGCATTCGGCCACCATTAGTTTAATGAGAGCCTCTATCCAGATCATTGAGAGACGCCTTCTTTTTCCCAGCAAATTTTGTTTGCATTTTGCCGTCTACCTAGTTTTGCAATCCTAGTATTGCAGTGTTCATTGTTTTGTCTTTTGTGTTTAGTTCACCATTTTATCCAGATTTGAAGACAATCGATGCTTTTTGATAGTGGTCAACTGTGAAAGATGCCAAATCATCCAATAATGTTCATGCATGAAAAGGACAAGAATGACTTGTCAAGAGCTCAGCCAAGTTTGAAACAGCATTCTCCCTCCATAGGAGATAGGCCTTGAAAAACGTTGCACAGGGACTAAATGCTGGGAGTACAAGATCTGTCCAAGTAGGCCAAAGAATACAGGTCAAACAAATGGAAAACAACCTCACTTTTCTAATAATGCTACAAACGGAAAGCTAAAGCCCTTGCATCTCCCCGGGCTGTAAAGGTACCGACGACCAGCTCTGTTATTTCAAAGATACCTGTTTAGTATCACAAACTGTCTTTAGATGAGCTTTGCATGAACTGCCACCATTGCAACCATCCGTTCTTTTAGGCCAAGCATGTTTTGTAAGCGCAGATACAGCACAATTTCTGTGTCTTCGTCAGAGGCTGCAGCCCCTTACATTGTATGTCAAGGCGATCACATGTTATTGTCT
Source organism: Ophioderma brevispina (assembly GCA_023653785.1). NCBI lineage: Eukaryota > Metazoa > Echinodermata > Ophiuroidea > Amphilepidida > Ophiodermatidae > Ophioderma > Ophioderma brevispina. Next base: position 42,497 of record JAMKCH010056996.1, on the reverse strand, counting down.
GGCTGTTCTCTTTTAACATCGCCTGAAATTGACAAGAGAAGACCTATACTTGCAATGCTAATGATTATGCATATTTCACAAGTTGGACCATTAGGCAAAGTAATCCGTTGTCTTCCATGGATAGGATACCACGGTGAACCAAACACAAAAGACAGCACACATAATGTCGCAAAACTAGATCGCACTAGGTAGACATATCAAATGCGACAAATTTGCGGGAAAAAAAGAAATACAGTACATTGTAATGTTGATATAGCAAAACAGCAGTGCATATGGCATAATTTAGTCAAACAACCAACTTGGAAAAGACACAGATCTGCTGATACTACTTCCCCAATATGTAAAGAGTGCTGTAATGACCTTTACTTTTGGTCTGACATACACATAAGAGAAAACATGGTTATGATATCAATCTTCTGAAGCACTTATTCCATGAGATATTTGCTCCTTATCGGTTTCGTTGGCCAATGCATTTTCAGGTTGCGATACTACTGTCAAGAATTTTTGGGGTTTGGCAAAAAATCTGTTTTCCTCAAAGTCATCCATTGTAACCCTGTGTTACGAGGTCTGAATCGATGAAAGATGAAGGCTGAAACCCAAGGATGCCCTGTTCAATGATCAGCATTCAGTCTTTGGAATCATTACTACTCATCTGATGCCAACAATTGTGTGGCCACATTTTTGGTGATGATGAGGTGAATACGTGAAATTGTACTTTCTGTTCAAAATTTCACCAACTACACTGTAAAGACATAATGTTATATCTGATAATTACAATCGGCTACGAATTTTCAACAAATAGCCCACTAAAAGTCACTCTTAATTCACATAAATATAAGCCCGGAATTAATAGAAAAAGACCCCTCATTTGTCATTGTAATCTGTTTCTGCTGCTAATAGGAGGATTTATGGTTCAATTGTTTCAAATGGCAGACAGTGGCCATTTTTAAGACTCACTGTACTCTCAAAACTACAACAACCATATTTTCCTTATCTCCCATTATAAAAATCACACCATATTTGCCATGTGGCCCATTGGTGAGTCAGAAATAAAAGATTTGTACTTTTAAAAACATGGTGGAGGCATCCATATTGTGATTTAGAGTCAGATGATATCTCAACTTCATACAAAACCCATGTTTAAATGGATTTGTAGGCTAGAATTAGTAGGAAATGACATGCTGTTTGCCCTTTTGGCCCATCTGGTACAGAGATGCAATAATTTGTACTTTCCAACATGGCGGATGGTGGCCATTGATTTAGAGGTCAAGATATACTCAACCTTTATTAACCTGATTTATTAAATGGATTGTTTATGCTAGAAGTAGAAGGAAAAGACATATGTGTTTGTCCTTTTATCTCATTTATTGCCAGAGATATGAAGATTGATGTTTTTCAAAGGCGATGGCGGCATTTTGTTTATGTCATATGTTGAACACTTTCTGGACTTTGATTGTGTGTCAAACTTTGATATATTGTTAATGCCTGTGACCTTAAAAACTAGAAAATGCACAAAAACCCTTCTGTTTTGAATTTTTTTTGGGTCAGGGTTGCTATCTTTACCCTACTAAAAAATTATTTCCTGTTTTCTTGTCGTACCACACATCAAAGCATCGTTTGCTATAGGGGACGTATAACGATACCGGCAAGTTTCAAATTTTCAAACAAGGTTTGTGGTTTTCTTTTCTTTTGTACTTGTTTGTCCAATAAACCTTTCGAAACGTTTCTCAGAGGGGTTGGGTTGTAACCCATCCATTGCAATTTGAGAGAAATTCGTATCCTCACAGAACTCTCCTCCTGTCCTTTAATGAACACGCCTGTGGAGAACTCAAGATTTTACTTATTTGTGAATGAGGATAAGTATTTTTGTGTTTACGACGCTCATGAAAAAATACTCAGTCTAAATCAGAGAGGTGATAACAACTTTTTTCACTGCAGCAATTAACAATGGCCCCAGTCCCAATGAACAGGAATCTGAAGCACTTTTCTCCGACCGCATAGGGCCGGTGCCGGAGGGGTAGTGGAAGGGGTGGATCCTTTAGCCCATTGTTTTTCTGAGTCTAGCGTATCCATTGGTCACTGATATGGGGAAAATGAAATTGAGGTGGCAATTTTATTCAGTGTTCAGGGTGAGAAAATGTACCAGGTGGTGTTTATTTAACGGGATAAGAGGTTATAAGATGAACATTTACGGGGGGTGGGTCTGGCAGTGTCCAACGTGTTCGGGTCGAATGTCAAGACAAAAAGGGGGGGCTTTGGCAGAGCCTCGGGGGGGTCCTGTCAAGAACATCTTTCTAATCCTAGTTTGGGTCTACTTTTGGAGCGTTTTTGGTGTCCGGCGGGGTGCAAGATTTCCCCCTGAGCAGGTCTACGTAGAATATATCCCAGGACCAGTTTGTCGATGGACTTTATCTTGCCTAGTTGTTTGTTCAGATGCGACGGAAAAAGTGAATGTGGAAGTACAGCGGCGTCGTTGATCTCTTCGCTGTCAAGGTCAAAAATACTCTTTACCATTGACTCCTGGGCAGTACATGATCTATGTTATTTCCCCGTTCCCCCCTTGTTTGAGATGATTGGTTTACGAATTTGGACTGTCCAAACCAATTACAATGTTGCTAATAATCAACATATCAACATCATAAATATTGAAAATCTCTAAAGCAATAACAGACATTTTGAAGATCGCACATAAATGAAAATAGCCCGGAAATAGCACCATGTACGTTACACTCACCCAGTTGTTGTTCCGTCATTCAGCAAGTCACCAGAGAGGTCATTTTCGTGAGGTTGCACTGCAGTGAAAATGGCAATCGGGAACCCGATTCTAAATACATAATCACTTCCTTTATGACAATACGCACTTTTTAGCATTCCCATTTGCAGGTACAAGTGTACTAGACAATTACCACACACTGTGGGCAAAAATCTCAAATTTTGAGAATTGGAGGCGCCCTTCAAAAAATGCGCTGTTATTGCTTTAAACAAAACGTGTCCCACTCTGTTGGTTGTCAGAAATAAAAATGTCGCAGTTCACCGTATATACACTTTCAACAGTGAGATTTAAAAATATGCTTCACAGATAACAACTCGTAGGAATCTCTTCATAAGCTAATTCTTTTGTCGAGCAGATAACAATGTTTGTCCAGCAGTTTTCAAGTAACGGGATTCTATATGAGTTCCTGGACAAACACAAAATTAAGCGGATAAAGTCCTTGTTGTAAAAAAAAAAATCCACATATTCCGTCTTCGCAAAGTCCCGTGTAGGGCCACTAATTAGATATTTTGATTATCAACTGAGCGCTTTTGGCTCAAAGATGACAGCAGACTACTAACTTTAAGTTTCAATGCGGTAATCAAAACAATTATAACACGATTAATATTATAACTGCTCTGACTATTAAATCCTGCGGATACAAACACGCCAAACTTGCTGTCAGTTGCAAGGACTTATCCACTAGAAGCACAGCACCATATCTTATGGTCTTTTTACCATCGGCGTTGCTGAGGGGCATTGTAAGATTTCATCAGTGAATTAATTTGCTTAATTTGTGGGCCGGTTTTAACTTTTAGTGAACAATTGTTCACTAAAGATGACACAGTTTAAAAATGATGAACATCCCAACTCATACTCATTTTTAACAAAGCCAACTCCATCCAGCTGATTTTTTTTTTTTTTTTTTTTTTTTTTGCGTACAACCTGTCCATAATCCGCTGTCTGCTGAATAACACCATTATAAAATCATTGTGTTTTTCCCATAATAGTCCGGCTAGACAGACCATGTGACCTGTTATAACCAATATATATAATGTTTTTTCAACTTTTCTAGACCAGTTTGTTCCTGCTGACTCTGAATCCGATGGATGCCAGACAAAACAACCTTGATCATTCGATAAACGCAAAAAAAATCAAATGGCCACCAAAACACTAAAAACTTATGTTAATTACTCAAAAGTTGTAATATTTTGGGGGCTGTCCAGTCAAAACACCCGTGTGACCAATTAAACATGATTCATTAACCAACTAATTAAGAAATTCATATGGGCCACCGATACCACAAACATCTGGAATAATTGATCAATTTTTTACCGTATAATGGAAGGTAACATTTGTATATATGCGCATGGTTTTGCAACATATATTATTGAAAATTAATGAAAGCTTTCAACATTTGATAATACATCAAATCAATAAACCATTCAAGATGGCTCCAAAATTGCAAAATTTTCAGTACTATATACCCAAGAGCTGCCATGTTTGTGTATATCACTATAACTGATTTAAGCAATTAAATATCATAACATAATCATATTGATTGATATCTTGCAAGATGCCATCCAAGATAGACGTCAATATGGCAGGAATGTCATCAGTAAAGGTTCAGTAATTCTTCACTGCTGTAGGCTAAAGATACATAGTGTGTTTTTTAATTGGATAATCGCTTCCAAAAACTGGTCGCGGTCGCTGTTAAGGCTATCTTAAATGTCACTGAGTCGTTATTTTCATAAAAATAAATCCCAATATGATGCCAATGGACGCCCAAAACCTACCAAACAAAGACGATATTCTTCTAGACTATTAGTGATCGAATTTTTCGAAGCCTTTTAAGTGCCATTTTTAGCAATATGGCCAACCCATCCTTGGATGGCATCTTTTATGTATCGATTCCTCTGATTACCTAATGCAAATGGTTACATTGATCTGATTGACTTACAGGGATATACACAACCATTGCAGTGAGTTAGGTTAGACGCAGCTATCACTCTAACCATCTTAGAGTAATCGAAGTCTTTTAGATCATAATGAAGGAATTTATAATCACATTTTTAAAAAATATTCGTATGCTTCTAATTACTTTCTGTGACTATCAAAACACCGAGTAGAGATACCAAACTACAAACTGGTAGTCAAAGTAGTCAACGATCAGGCACGTTATTGTATTGACAGCCTAATTGAATTAATTGATTACGTGGCTACAAAATCATCATGTTAATTGCATCACAATGAAATGTTTTTAAACGGAGACAGGATGAAAAATCACAACTTTTGAGTGACAAGAGAATGAATTATTTTTGTAGTTTTTGGTGGCCATCTTGATTTTTTGCGTTTTTACAAAAATGCTCAAGGTTGCTCGTGTGGCATCCATCGGCTTCACAATCAGCAGAATCTAAAAACGGTTGAAAAACAATGTATCTAATAAACAGGTTGATAATTAGGGTATCATGAATCTGTAGCCTGGACTAAAACCATTTTAAACCTCCGACCCCATTTTATATTTTTGGACCGCTGTAATCCGTGGAAAGGGTACTGAATTGATGGTATCTGTAAAACACATTTTGCCCCTTTTATATTTTTGACCCCTGTATCCCCTTGCCCCCTAGAATACAACCAAGAACACTTTTAAAAAAACGACGCCCATCTTTTTGTAATACTCTACATTTTGATTTAGAAAACCTTGGTTGCAAGATTCCCCCCAAACTCCCAACTCCCCCATTTAGGTTAATGTGCTCGAGGTCGTATATTGTAAGTATTTAATATTTTTTGGTGTTTTGAATAACAAGTAACAATAAAACGCTTCAATTTTTATACCATATGCTTACCCGTTCTGACCTACTTGGTCGCCCTTAATATAAGTGGGTAGGTTGATAGCAATGATGTTTCAAGTGAGAAAACCGGAAGCCGGTCGTCCTATAAGAAATGGAATAAATAAAATGAACCTGTAGTAAGTGATATTAAAGTTATTTATTAATTTATATTATTATTTGCTCTATTACTTTTAGTCCAAATAAAACATAAATTGAACATAAGATACATAAATTCTATCAGCAATGTATTATAAGGATTAAAAAAGGTAATATTATATCTAGGTGTTTCGTCCCTTATTTAAACGGCTACAACCCTTTTAGGAGGGGTTTTTTTTTTTTCAACCTTAACTGTCATCCTGGTGTTAAAAATTATCCACAGATCTCTAAGTTGGTTGATACTCGTGTCATATTAATGCTGTGGTCGTACATACCAGAAAATGCATTTAATCACTTCAGGTGTGCAGGTCTGTATACACTTTTGAGGATAACTTTTTGGCGACCCCTGTAGACTATGTATACTTTGGCTACATTTGCTCCACTAATTTACAAACCAAATCCAACCATTGTAAAAGACGACAATTTTCATATTTTCATGCTCAGTGATTCCACCCTCTGTCTAACAAAATAAATTGAATGCATTTTTGTATCGTCTTCCGATCAAAACAGGCGTTTTCAGCAAACTTTTACGGAATAGGGGCAAACAATTCTGGCACAAACCATGGCTCTGAGTTCGTTTAGTGTTTTTTCAGCAACAATATTAAGTACTGAGGTTCAATGCATTCAGTTCAATTCGCCGTGGTCCTCCTAGCACACCCTTCCTCACCTATCAATGGGGATTCGGTCCTTGTCCCAAGGTGCACCTATGAAAACTTCGACGCTACCAAAATATATGGTGGAGTCTGGTACATGATAGGGGCATACTTTTGAATCGCCATTTACTTGATCTCATTGCGTCGCACTGCAGTACTTTTGATGCTAACCCAGGAAACGACTCTGCCGAATCGGTATTAATCGAAAGACCCAGCATTGTGTACGGCGGTGAAATCAAACCAGCGCAATACTATTCTACTACAAATGAGACCGAGCATTCCATATGATTTATACACCGTAAGTATTTGTAATTACAACTCCTCAAAATATGTATGCCTATGAAAAGCCAGACCCACTACGAAACTTCACAAAAGTGCGTTTACACGAGCAGTTACGCCTAACGGGGAAATTTTGGTCAACTCCTCTCCCTCCTATAGACCTAGAAGTGTGATATGAGATGCGTAGCAAAGTTCTGTCCACCTGATGACAATACCCAACAAGTGAAGAGGATTTTAGAGATCATACTAACCCCGGACTAACCCCCCACCCCTAACCCCCCATTGCTATCGTCATCCATTTGTGTAATTGGCTTAATGATTCATTGAATTCCTTAGCTTTATTGTCTCTCTTACTTGAATATGGTAGCATTAACAGAACTGAATTATTATAAAGTTTTGATTGCCAAGGACTTACTGGAATGAAGTCATGGAAGGTATTACAATAGCCTGCACGTAATCAGAAGCCTAACTTACAAAATGATTCGAAAACAAACTACTGAGAACCAAGTACCTGTATGTTGTATAACGCATTGGTTTGTCTTTATTCGTGAAGGCTTTATTGAATTAAAATCCCAACATAGCCAACAAATCCCTCGCTAGTCTAAGTGGTGAAGAATGTTTGTATATGCTCGTCGCAGGTTCGAATCCCCCCACTCCTGCTCAATTTTGAGAAATAATTTGTTTGGAATTTTGTCAAGTGAACTAGATGAGTCCAAAATGATGCTCCTAACTTCAATTTTTGAGCGTTTTTTAATTTTTGGGTTTGGTCGACTTTTCGGCGATTTGGGGCGAATTTTGCACGTCTTCCCTCGAATTGGCTGATAAATTTTGTTGGCAACACTGTAGTATGCATAAGCATTAGTTATAACCGGCTCGTTAATTAGCATATGTTCTATGAATTGGATAGGTACCCTATAGTGGAAAGTGTTTCAGATGTTTTGAAATTTGGCTCGAATTTTCAGAAGGTCTAATGCAACTCCTTGAGCATACTTTAGTGAATGAAGATACCAGTGCCAAGTAAATAGGCCCCACACACACGTAGGCCCTGTAGGCAGTGAGGTTCAAAAGTACTCTTATTTTGGCAAGCTGCATGTACCTATATAAATTGGGGGGTTCACAAAAAGTATATATTTTGGTATTAATCGAAAAGATAAACAATGTAATTTACATCTGTAAAGATACTAATAATCCACAAGGCTTCTGTTGGGAGTAACGAGTTTCCAAAAGTCCGAGTTAGCATGCATCATTTCCTACATCCAATTATGTGGGTGTGGGCAGCGTTCATTTTTTTCAACATTCCATTTCTATGGAGGATGTCCATCAACTTGTTGTAATGTAACTTAGAACAAACTTATCCTTTGGGGGGTTAGATATTTTTGCTATGTTGTATATACGGCATGGGTTTGTCCCTTTATTCCGTGAAGGCTTATATTGAATTAAAATCCGACGACGACTCGCGAAATCCCTCGCTATTCTAAGTGGTTAAATGCTTTTGTAATATGCTCGTCGCAGTTCGATCCCACTCCTCTGCTCAATTTTTGAGAAATTTAATTTGTTTGGAATTTTTGTTTCAAGTGAAATAGATCGAGGCCAAAATGGACTGCTCCTAACTTCAATTTTGAGCGTTTTTTAATTTTTTGGCGACTTTTCGCGTCGGGATTTGGGTTGGGTTGGGGGCAGAATTTTCGCACGTCTTTCCCTCGCAATGGGTCTGATAATTTTGGCAAACTGTAGTGTATCAAGCATTAGTTTACCGTCTCGGTTTTAACATATGTTATGAATATTGCATAGGACCTATATGAAAGTGTTCAGATTGTTTGTGAAATTTGGCGCGAATGTTCAGAAGGGTCGCATGCAACTACCTGAGCAGCTACTTTAGTGAATGAAGAACCAGTGCCAGTAATAGGCCCCACACGTGCTAGGCCCTGTAGGCAGGTGATGTTCAAGTAACTGATTTTGGCGAGCTGCAGGTACCTATATAAATTGTTCACAAAAGTTTTTAATAAATATTTTGGTATTAATCGAAGATAACAATGTAATTACATTCTGTAAGATACTCTATCCAAAAAAGGCTTTTCTGTTGGGGTAACGAGTTCGAAGTCGATTAAATTAAATGCAGTTTCTACAACCAATATGTGTGGTGTGCAGCGTGCATTTCAACATTCACATTTCTATGGAGGATGTCCATCAACCTGTTGTAATGTAACGCAAACACAACGTTATCTTTGGTTGATATTTTTATTGAATTGCATCTAACTATAAGGACAATTAAGAACAGAATGGGCAATCATTTATTTTTCCTTATTGGAGTTAGATTGCTTCCCTATTCTTGTGTGCGTACACAAGTCTTATAACCCTTATTTCTAAGGTTTCTATCATATTTTAACGTTTTATATTCGATATTCTTTTAATTTGTTAGATGACATTCCATCTAAAATATACGTTTAGACAACCGACTACGATGACTATTTGGTCTACCACTCTTTGCAAACCAATTTCCAAGAGACAACCAATTCTATAACAGCAACACTATAGTCCTGACAGAACAACCCAAGTGGCCGGATGTTGAGCAGACTTATCAGAAAGCTCTACAGGTGTTTGAAAAGCTCAGTATCGACACCAGTCCTTTCGTTTTGTGGTATTGATCAGCAATATTGTGCTAAAATCCTGTATTAATGTATCTGTATCTAAGCAAAATTAATTGGCAAGGAAATAAGAAAAAAAGTGGTTTTCAAGGCTAAAGTATATACTAAAAAGCGTATGAATTGACTCTTCTTGCCCCAAAATAACATATTTTCGTAATGTTCTATATACTGTCTTAGAGTAACATGGTAAATTTGAATCAGGGTCAAATGTGGTGTTTAAAATGTACACTCTAATGACTTGTCTCAAGGATTTATTCTATTTTTGGTGATATATAAGACCCTCCGAGAATGGTTTCAAGACTAGTGGAATTTTTCAAATGAATTGATAGTTTCATTGACTTTGTTATACCGATGAACATAGTTATCTTACTTGGGGTACTTTAAACTTTCATGTGGACATTACCTCTCCAAGTCTGATGTATCTCACTCACCACTTAAATCGGCACGGCCATTTTCAACAAAATATGAAATTTCTTCATTTGCTCTCAAATGATAGTCCTACTAGCCCTTGGAAGAACAGAGATATATTTTACACATAAAAATAACTACCACCAAACCCCAAAACATATAGGGACAACATGTATGAGGATAAAACTCCAGGTACTTTGGTATGCCAATTTTTTAAGACTTTACATAACTTTAATCAACAAATGTGATCTTAAGAATATTTTAACTTCGTACTCACTGATATTAAAACCACAAAAAGGTTATAAAAGACCGGTCAACAGGTGCATAGCGTGGGAACTGCATACCGGGCGTCTGTTTTTCTTGTTTTAAACGCCATTTTCGTCGTCTGCTTTTTTATGATTTTAACGGTCGCCATCGCCGATAACTTACAAAATCGTTTCTGTTTTCCATAAGGAGCTGATTTGGTCTTAACATTTCGGGTGAGGGCTTTGTGTTATAAAAGCTTTACAACCATGCCAAAATATTGATTTTTGAAAAATCTTGAGGGCGCACTATTTTTCAAATGTGCAGTGTCTCTTTAAGACCCTATCCAGTTGATTTGCTAAATCAGCAAATCGAAAATCGATTTTTGCATTTATGTAACAATTACAGTGCCTAACATACCCGGCAAATGAATAAGACTCAGAAGCAACCTCAATAAGGACAGAATCGGAGATTTTAGTCAATACTGTCCGTTTCGGACACGTTACTACAACACGTTAATTGAATGGAGAATCGTATCTTGGAACACTCTGCCGTTTTCTTCCTTCTGCTGTCATTCTACAGCTGGAAAAAGTCACTTATGAGAATGCACAGAAGTATCCTTCACTTTGAAGTATTCTGTCAAATTTCAAAATTTTGCAAATACTGATAGTGTCTTTAAAGAACACTGGAGACTGTCAGTTTTCATCAACAGTCGTATGGCACCAAACGCATAGATGGTCAGACCCTGAACCTCCTTATTTCAAGGCTTGAGGAAACTCATCACCCCCTCATTATCAATAGCAACAGCTGACTTTACTGTCCATACTATCACAATGTTTTTTTTCATTTGTGTGCATGGACGCAACCTAACCTAAAAATATCATGGTTGCTTCTCGTAATATTAAATTCTGTGAATCACGATGTCTATCAATCTGATCTTGCGCTCAATTTTGCTCAATTTGCAATCTTTCTCTACATGTGTGTCCCAATGTCATTGACTTGGCTGAGTACTAAGATAATGCTGTTAGGCAAGTTGCCTGGAACAAACATGCTCCATGAGATTCACTCGTGGTTCTCGATCTTCCCAGCCATGGTATACAACGACATTCCACCTGGGCCTTCGTTCTCATCGTAATCTGAAAGAAACTTGGCGGAGTCTATACTTTACAATGTCGGCAGCTTTAATCTTGAGTGCGACGGTATCACAAAATACATTATTGATCAGCTAAGCAGAGTAATCTAAGGTGTTTTTAAAAATGCTGAACCACATGGTGTTTAAGAAGTAAGCGGTTGCTTAACAGGATACTAGTGACTACCTTCATGAATCGGCACAGATACTAGCCAATGACTTTGCTTCATTTTTCAGAACAAAGTGAAGAAGATATACTCAGGATCTTGAGAAAAGATCACCAGGTCTTTATGATTATGTTGATGCCCGCCTCATTTGTTCAGTTAAAAAAAAAAAAAAAAAAAAAGGCTCTACCCTTAGTGAGTTTACTCTGTTGCAAGAGGAGGACGTTCTGAAGGCCATCACAATGCTCCCACAAAGCAGTGTGGTTGGATCCTGTGCCGACCTGGTTCTTGAAAACAAATGTTCAAATTTTGTTCCCATCCATCACCAACATAATAATTAATCCCTTCAGTCTGGTGTTTTCCCATGTCTGAAGCATTCCATTCTCACTCCAATTATCAAGAAACCTCTCTATATTCCAACATCTGACAAACTATAGACCAGTGTCGAATCTCCCTTTCATATCAAAGCTCATTGAAAAACAAGCTTTGAGATCATTGAATGATTATATAGAAAGAATAACCTCGGTGAGCAACTACAATCGGCTTATAAAAGGGCTCACAGTACTGAGACGGCACAATGCTTGTCAAAGATGACATGATAAGTGTAATATCTAACCGTCTTGGGTGGTATTTTTGGTATTGTTTGGCTTGAGCAGTGCATTTGATACGGTCTTTCATAAAATCTTGATAAATAGATGCAAACTGAATTTTGCATAGAGTGCAATGTAAGGCATGGTTTGAATCGTACCTTTCGGATGGGACTAGCAGGGTGTACATTGATGGCAACGCTCAGATCCCATCGAGTTGCTTTTTGGACTACCCCAAGGTTCTATGTAGGCCCCAACCGGGGTTCTCAATCTATTTCTCCAGTTGGGTTGGCCGCATTGTAGATTCATTTGTTTGTCATACCCTTGTATGCGACATGTCACTTTATACTTTTTTTCATAAAGGACCCTATTCAAGTCACTGCCTTAAATCAGTTGTCTCGTTTCAGTGGAATCTCTCATATGTGGATGCGGAAGAATTGTTAAGCTCAATGATGATAAGATAGTTTTTTTTGTCGCTGTTGCACCCCATCTAAAACAATAATATGTTGCCTGTTACTCTGCGTGTTGGAACAGTCCATCTCCTCATTCAGCCCCGGTTCGCAATCTGGGAGTTATATTTGATTCTGAATGTCGCATTTCCAGCTCAGGTTTAAAGCTCTTTTGTTGTATCTTACATATCAGCTTCGAACATTGTCCGTATAACGCCGCTTTTTTGAACAGATACCCCTGTCATCTGGTCAGCTCGCCCTTGTGCTATCAACATTAGACTATGGCAATGGTTTCTACTTCGGATGTAATACGAGCGATAATCCATAGACTTCAGCGTCATCCAAACTGGGCTGCTGAGCTGATATGTAGAGGCTCTAAAACCCTATCATGCTAGCCCGATTTACAACATTGCACTTGCTTCCAATTGACTAACCTTTACAGTTCTGGGGTCCTTTTCGCGAACACTCATGCGTACCCTACGTGTATACTGGGATAACTCATGCGCATGTCCTAACAATAATAGACCTTTTCATACCAGTTACACGTGCTTTGGAAAAGTTGATCCACTAAGGCATGATATAGTATGACGTAGATTTACGGACTGAGTTTCGCGGACGAACCCCAGGTCATTATCTTCAATATGTTCCAGTCAGAGTGTACCGGAATACCTCTCTGATTGTATTCACAGCCTTTATCAGCCTGCCAGAGCAAGTCTGCACTCTGCATCAGATACTACCCTGCTGACTGAGCACAGTACAGTTCAAAACCTAACGTCTGTAGAATGTGGACCTTCTCCTACGTTGCTCCTCGCACTTGGAATAAGTTACAGCTAGCATGGGGAGTTTGATTCACTTCTTACTTTTAAGCGTGCTCTAAAGACTCACCTATTCACAAACGCATTAGTAGGGCATCATTTTCAGCGCTTCGAATCTAGATGTAGCAGTCGCTTGTTTATAATAATGTAAGTATGTCTGTATGTATGTATGTCTGTATGGTATTGTATGTATGTATTGTACTTGTATGTATGTATGTATGTATGTACTTGTACTTACAAGTACGTTGTGGAGTAATTTTCTGGTTATAAAGGAGCCATTGTGGGAAGTATGTATTTCTTACATTGTGGGTGTATTTTTTTCGCATCAATGTGGGAGTATTTATTAGAGTTACTATGTTACGATATTTGCCTCATTAACGGAATAAACCTGTAATCTCGTATTGAGGTTTATTTCGTAAACGAGTAGGAAAAGAGGGGAAGTTTTTCTAGTTTTGTTAACTAATAAGGTCTGCGGGACGCCATCCTCTTGCTAAGAAAAGTGAGAAAAACCTAAAAAACCACTAAAAAATTAAAAAAAAACTTGAAAAAGAAAAAAAAATCTTAAAATGTCTAAAAGTGTCTGGTTTAAAGAGAAAAATCTCAAAACTATATAGGTTTAGAACAATTCCACTTAGAATAGTTTTAAAAGGTGTGTATTTTTTGTCTGAAAAAATGGCTAAAAAAGTGTCTTTTTAGAGATTAGATGTTGTTCAGTGAAACTCCCAAATGTAGCTCTTGTAGCATATGTGCATGTATGTATGTGTGTATGTATGTATGTCGTGATGTGTTATGTAATGATGTATGTATGTATGTATGTATTGATGTATGCTCATGAAATGGATTTAAAAAAGGCATAGGTTGTATCGGTTCCGACCTTTAGTTACTTCGGCTACAGCCTGAAAGTTCAAATTTTACTCCTTATTTAACAAAGTTCCCCAACCCATTTCCCAGAGGGTTGGGACCAAAAATTTATGATTCAGCCACCCTTCAAATATGAAAAACATCTCAATCCTTTCTTCCCAAACTTCTAGAATGGGATCTGATTTATAAATCCTACTATTTCAGGACTGCTCCTAAAAGACATTGCTTCTGAAGAGATTCCTACCGATTTGTCATCGTGAAACTATCATTTTAAATCTCACTGTGAAAAGTTGTTACAGCGTTGCAACTTGAATTGCGAAGATTTTTTTTAATTTCTGACAGACCACCACACCTGAGTGGACCACTTTTTTTAAAAGCAATAACAGCGCAATTTTTTTTGAAAGAGGTCGCCTCCAATTTTCAAAATTTGATATTTTTGCACAGGTTTGTTGTTTTATTATGTAAAATGCAAAAAGTGGTATTTGTCATTAAAAGAAGCGATTTGATTTTGTATTTAGAATCGGGATCCGATTGTAATTAACGGCCCAGAAGGGACACACTCCCAAATTATGTCAAAGTCCATTGTGAAATAGGCCACTTCACGAAAATCCACCCCTTAAGCTTGACTTCAGAACCAACGGAAAAATCTGAAAGAACCAACGGATTCCGAGGAACAAACTAAAGTATGAGCGTTGGAACGTACCAGGGCAGCTATTTCCTTATATTTTCATGTATTAAATGTGCTGTTATTGCTATGAGAGTTTCAAATTTCTATTCTTGAATGTTTGATATTAGCAGCAGTTTGTAATTGCGTTTTGGGACAGTCACAAATTCGTTAAACAATCATCTTAAACCAAGGGGGAAGGGGAAAAACAGATCATTTGTGCATAAGAGTGCACATTTTTAAAGAGTATTATGGACAATGAAAATCCCAGTGATGGCCGTAACAAACGTTTACGTACCACTGGTACCTAGTCATTTGGGAAGCCTGATTGGGTCAGCTAGGCATACGAAAAGATCTGTAATCGACTCGACGCCTTCCACATTCACTTATGTTTCAGTCGCCGTTTGTCAGACTGAACAAAACACCTGGCAAGGAAAAAGTCCTCGACAAAAACTGTCCGGGATTCTATTCTACGTAGACCTTGGTCAGCGGAAATCTTGAGCTCAGGGAAAACGCTCCAAAAGTAGACCCAAACTAGGCTAGAAAGATGTCTGCAGGAGAGGTCTGAAAGCCTTGAACATCGACACGAACACATTGGAAACTGCAACCTCGGTGGGATGCCACATGGAGGCAGCTAGACAGTTCGAAATTACCTTTCCATGTTTAATGAGACGCCTTTCCAACAATCAAAGGCAAAGAGGCTGAAGAGAAAAGCCAAAAGTCAGATTGACAGAACATCATGCCGTTGTTTCCTAGTGCCCCTAAAGGGGGTAGGGAGAACAAAGTGTAAATTCATAATAAATTGTTAAAATCGTATAACGTCTGTTCCCGCAAATAAAACTAACACATTTTCTTGAAAATGAATAAAATGTCATCTCAATTTCATTTCCCCAATATCAGTGACCAATGGATACACTAGGCTTCAGAAAATAATGGAGCTAAAGATATTCAACTATTGGCCCAGTATGCGGGGGAGAAAAAGTACTTCATATTCCTTTTCATCTGAGAGTGCAGGGCCATTATTATATTGACTGAGTATTTTTTCATGACCTAAGCACAAAATACTTATCCTCATTCACAAATAAGTAAATCTTGCGCTTCTGTAATGCGTGTTCCATTTATTCTTTCGTTCATTCTCCCTTCATTCATGCATTCATTTATTTATATATTTATTTATACCAAATACGCATTTTTTTTTTTTTTTTTTTTTTAATAAATTGTTAAAATCGTATAACGTCTGTTCCCGCAAATAAAACTAACACATTTTCTTGAAAATGAATAAAATGTCATCTCAATTTCATTTCCCCAATATCAGTGACCAATGGATACACTAGGCTTCAGAAAATAATGGAGCTAAAGATATTCAACTATTGGCCCAGTATGCGGGGGAGAAAAAGTACTTCATATTCCTTTTCATCTGAGAGTGCAGGGCCATTATTATATTGTCTGGCAGTTGAAAAAAAATTTCAGGTGTTATCACCTCTCTAATTTAGACTGAGTATTTTTTCATGACCTAAGCACAAAATACTTATCCTCATTCACAAATAAGTAAATCTTGCGCTTCTGTAATGCGTGTTCCATTTATTCTTTCGTTCATTCTCCCTTCATTCATGCATTCATTTATTTATATATTTATTTATACCAAATACGCATTTATCTTATGTTATAACATGCTCTGCTATTTATTTGCTGCATTTATTTATTTATTATCTCACATTTCCTCAGTTTATTTCATTATTTGTTTTCGGAAATATCTCTTTATTTGTTCATTAATGATCTGTTTTGAATATAACAAAATTCCTTTGTTGAAAAAAAAATATTTACCGTTATTTTGAGTAAATTGTAAATTTAACGTACAAGTGCCATTGAAAGTAGTGCAATAACGACGGCTTTTTGGCCTCGTTAAAATGGCCGATGGCGAAGTTCCGGTTGTATCAATCGCCGACTATCCAATTACGTGCGAGCCCGCTATCCATGTATAGAGGTCAGCGGAAAATACTCAAACATATGGCGGCTTACATGGAAAACTGATCAACACGCCCTGGGGGGTTCTTGTATTTTGTTTGGTAACAAAAAAGAGGGACTAGCAGCAAATGCGGGACTACCGCTATAGGGGTATCAAATTCCCAATAATTAAGTTCTAGTCCCGCTAGGGGTACAAATTCAATTGTGATTGTGACTGGTTCAATGATGCAAATAGGAAAAATTAACCTGTGTCATTTTTCTTGTATACATGTATTGGCTATTTTAAATGTGTATCTTTTTTCATGTATTGAGAACAGGTCCCGCAAGGGGTATAATCTCACTGCTAATTACCTTCAATCTTCAATCAATTTTTATTCGTTCATCATAGAATACAGCAAAAACATAAATAATCATGTAAATAATGCAGTACAGTGAAAAATTAATTGTTACAATATTAATCAAAATACAAGTAAATATGTTTATAATTCATTATAAGTGGAATTTCAAAAGAGAGTAGATAACTGGGATAATACTAGTGGAAAATATATTTAAAATAGCACAGTAAGGATGTCGTATTACTGCTGTACCGTTAGGTGTATATTTTCACTGAAAAGTAGTATAATTTCACCAAAGCTGCTCCAATTAGGGGCCGGGTGTATTTTAACTGAAATTGAACCCGTTAGAGGTCACTTTCAGAACCCCTGGAACGAGCATGGGTGCCCAACGAAATCCAAGATGCCCACCCGAGTCAAACGTTTAAATTTAGTCAAACTTTCATCCTTTATTTCTCACACTGGGCAGTCTTGGACAGTAGAGCTGAACACATAACGATGTACATTAACTTCTTTTATAACGAAAACAACAACAAATACACACCGGAGACAGCTGAAACATGTTGTAATATGCAATATACTTTTTACACTTTTACGTGTGCGGACATATAGTTTTCAAAAATTCTACAGTAATGATTGCTCGCGGATCATTGATTGCGGCAGAGGCATTATGATAAAAGGGTCGCTGTTGAATCCCTTCCTTTTGTGCGGGTGAATGGATAAACAGATTAAAATCGGATTGTGGAAATCGATGTGCTTCCTTCTATCTCTTACATGCTTCAACCTATAGAAAAACAAGTCATCTTCAAACCTTCGTCCCCAAACATAAATAATAGGATTCTCATTTATGACCCTACTGAGCAAGGGGACTGTAGCGAAAGAGTCTGCGCTTCCGGATAAAATTGTGAATTTTTGCGATGGTGTTGAAAAGTACACCAAGATGTTTGTCTGGTTACAAGGATTCCAAAAAGGTATAGTTGACACTATCTATGGTTTATAGTTTCGGAGTTATGGAGTAAAAATGTAAAATTAGTGAAATTGTCAATTTTGGTGTGTACATGGGTCAAAAGTCAAAAGTTGATATGATTCAGGTAATATGTGGTGCAAATTGTTTCCCTAGCTTAAAGGATTGAAATAAGGAATAGTTTGCCGTATCTGTTATGCTTAGTTTTCACGTTATCCAACAAAATAGGTGACGGGTCAATAGAATCCAATAGCTGGCAATGGCTGTTGACTTTATTTGCCATTTTGGTTAATAACCAACACTTAAGATAGTCAAAACTATTTCTATATTTCATTCTATGAACGGAACGAACAACTTGAACAACGTTTTACAATAACTGGAGCAACTTTTAATTTTTGACCTCTGTACAAACCAAAATTGACTTTTTCACCATTTTTACCCCATAATTCCAATACTATAAGCCATAGGTAGTATAAACTATACCTTTTGGAATCCTTTTAACCAGACAAACATCATGCTGTGCTTTTAAACACAATCGCAACATTTTAATTTTTTACCCCTGTGTAACCTTGAACTCCAAGATGGGGCCATGAAAGGGGCGTGGCAAGTGCTTCCATCAATTGTTGTGATTATCAATGCATACTTGTGTACCAAAATTCACAGTTTTATCCAGATTTGCACACTCACATGAGATCTGTGCACTACAATCCCCCACTATACTATATAGATGATTTGGGTGCCACGTTGCATTTGTTCATGCACAGTGATTCACACCCATATGTCCAACTAAATAAATTGAATGCATCATTTGATCTTCTTCCTGATCAAAACAGGTGTTTCAGCAACTTTACGGAATAGGGCAAAACAATTCTGGCACAAAACCATGGCTTTGAGTTCGTTAGTGGTTTTCTCAGCAACAGCATTAGTACTGAGTGCAATACATTCAGTTCATAGTCAGCCTTCATTCCCTGGCCACACCTTCCCCAGTCTATCACAGGTGGGGATTCGGTCCTTGTCCAAAGGTGACACCTATGAAAGACTTCGACGCTACAAAAATATATGGTGGCTCTTGGTACATGATAGCGCACTACTTTGATCGTCATTTACTTGATCGTCATTGCTATGTAGAGCAGTATTTTGATGCTAACCCAGGTAAAGACCTCTGCCGAATCAGTATTAATCGAACCAGCATTGAGTACGACGGTGAAATCAAGCCAGCGCAATTCTATTTGCTACTACCAAACGCGACCGAACATTCCATATGGATTTATACACTCCGTAAGTATTCAGAAGTTAGAGCCCCTGTCCCAAATATCAAATGGAAAGCCAATCAAAGCAGAACCATTGAAGAAAATCATTCACCGCTTTACCATGGTAAAAGTTCATTTACGGGAGAGAAATTCTGTCATCTTCCTCTCACCAACCCTAACCACAACCCAAACTCAAACATTAACCTAACCCTAGCCTTATTCTTAACTCCTACCCTTGGTACATTTAAAAGTGTGATATGAAGATTGCGTTAGATGAGGTCTGTCACCTTATGAAAATACCCAACAAGTGAAGAGGATTTAGGGATCATACTAACGTCGCCATTGAGATCGTCATTCATTTGTGTTATATATTTCATGCCGGTGTAGAACGGGGTGTAGAAGTAATTATAGTCCGCCGTACTCATAGTCCGGCTACCACGGTAAAGCATCTGGCACTCAATTTAGTTGACTCTTCACGCAACATTAGTTTCACGCTTTATTCCATTGTCTATGAAACCCGGACTGTAGCTCCCGCTACCATAATTACTTTCACACCGGTGTGAAAGCAGATAAAGTCCGGCGGGAGCCACAGTCCGGGGCTCCATAGAAGATAACGGAATAAAGCGTGAAACTAATGTTGCGTGAAGAGTCAACTGAATCGATTACCCTATTGTTCACCATTGTTTCCGGACTATGAGTACGCCGGACGATAATTACTTCTACACCGGTTTATCTTCTTTATTGATTATGTTATTTATATGGTTCATCGGAATTCCATACTCATTGCCTCTTACGTGAATAAAATAACAGAAGTGATTATTATAAAGGTTTTGATCGCCTAAGAACTTACCGGAATCAAACTCAATTGAAATAGCCTGGACGTAATCAGAAGACATTATCTTACAAAAATTGATTCGAGCATCAGATAGAGGTGCTCAGATCATGGAAGAAAGAGATAGAAGGAACTACAACGACTTCCACAACCCGATTTTAATCTGTTTATCCATTCACCCGCACAAAAGGAACAGATTCAACAGCGACCCTTTGATCATAATCCCTCTGCCGCAATCGATGATCGGCGAGCAATCATGACTGTAGAATTTTTTGAAAACTCTATGTCCGAACACGTAAAAGTGTAAAAGTATATTGCATATTACAACATGTTCCGGCTGTCTCCGGTGTAAAGAAACTGAGTGTCCCCCATGAGAGAGTGTTCTAGCTACCATAGCAACATGTACGGAATAAACCGTGACCTTGTAGACGAGGCCATTTGGGTACAGTGCTGAAACAAATGATGCGTACAGCACTCAATGGAGAACACAGTAGACAAATGGGTGGTAGGACACTCAGTCACACGGACACTGTAATATATGACACCGGTGTGTATTTGTTGTTGTTTTCGTTATATAAGAAGTTAATGTACATACTGCCCAAGACTGCCAGTGTGAAAAATAAAGGATGAAAGTTTGACTAAATTTGAAAGTTGGACCCGTGGGGGGGGGGGCGCCTTGGATTTCCGTTGGGCACCCATGCTCGTTCCAGGGGTTCTGAAAGTGACCTCTAACGGGACCAATTTTCAGTTAAAATATACTCGGCAGCTAATTGGACCAGCTTTGGTGAAATTATATGTTTTCATCGAAAATATACACCTAACGGTACAGCAGTAATATGACATCCTTACTGTGCTTTTTTAAATATATTTTCCCCTAGTATTATTCCAGAAATTACACTTATAATGTATTATAAACATCTTTACTCGTATGCAAAATATTTTTATTAATATTGTAACAATTAACATAATTATTTATCATATTGCTTTTGCTGTAGACCTATTCTATGATGAACAAATAAAATTGATTGAAGATTGAAGCTAATTTGCAGTGAGATTATACGCCTTGCGGTACCTGTTCTCAATACATGAAAAAAAAGATACACATTTAAAATAGCCAATATACAAAACAAATGACACTTGAAATACTGCAAGGAAAAATACACTTATGGTTATTTTGCTGATATTTAGTTTATTTTCTATTTGTATCATTGAACCAGTCACAATCACAACTGAATTTCTACCCCCAACGGAAGAGTGAAGTCCCTCTTTTTTTGGACTATCATGGTTTCCCAGCAAAATCCAAGAACCCCCGGGCGTGTTGATCGGTTGCCATGATGCGTCCATATGTTGGAGTATTTATTTGCAGCATTCATCTCGTGTGATTCCCGATGACCAGGAACTTTACCGCAATGAAGAAACAACCACGAAATGAAAATTTTCTCGAGCCAGAAAATCTGAATAGGATTATCCTCCTCCGCGAGTGGGCCACTTGAGAGAATATGATACCATTTGCAATTATGGGGCGGCAGATAGATTGTTCCACGTCAAGTGGGTCGTTATGGTCCTTCTCTATCTCTTTCTGCATGACAAAGAGCTTTTTTGGTAAAAGGAATAGATTCGCTCCTGCTATAAGGCACAAAGAACCAATGATAAAATGCAATTTCAACTCAAATTTAAGTTACAGAGTTACTCGTCGCCTGCCTGAAGAAAAAACGAAGTCCATAAATCATTCCTCCTCGCGATCCCACATAGTCCACAACATACAACGTCGTTTGACAGAGTGTAACCGCAAATTTGAACAATGAACTGAGATACAATGATGGAAGATAGACTATGGGCCAGGTCCTTTTATTCTGTTGTTTTGTTCCCCATTGGGGGGGGGGGCTAGGAAAAACCAAGTGTAAATTCATATAAATTATAAAATCCTTTAACCGCCTGTTCCCTCAAAATAAAACTGGACATTTCCGTGAAAATGATAAATTCCTGAGAAAACCTTCAGATTCCTTTTTAATCTGCGAGTGCAGGGCCATTCCAAAATATTTATACATCATTCCCAAATAACTAAATCCTAGCTTCTATAGAGCCTGCTTCAAATAGCTTTGACCATATTGTTCAACATGTATTCGAAAAGGAAGATGAATAACTTATGAGAGAATTGTTTGAGGACAATCTTTGACCTAACAACTTTTTTTTTGGTGGGCAGAACTAAAATCCGTGACTTTATTGCTTCATTATTCATTTCTATTCAATTTATCAACGAACTAGATTTTGATATAAACTGGTTAGTTATTGGTGAAAGAACTGTATTTTGCTTCCACCTCGAATCGTGGAGGTATGAACACTGGGCTATACCAATGGTCCGCATACCTGGGCCCATTGTAATAGCTTTAGCTCATGGTTTGCTGAAGTCCTATCTTCATATTCAGATTCGGATTCCGATTTATTTCCATCTCAATAACAATGCATAACAACAATATATAATATATGTGAAAATAGACATTAAATTCAATTGAGATGAGGATACCATAAGAACGCAAGGCGTGTGAATTATAGCACCCTGATAAAGGTAAAGTTATTGTTTACAAATTAATTAATGACAGACAAAAATATTCTAATTACCTAATAAAGTACGGGCAAAAAAATAATTGAGCTAAACAAACATATAAGAACGAAAATAGAATTGAACAAAACACTCCAATCAAACGTAACCAGGCAAGAACGAAATAGCCCAGGAGCTAGCAGACATTTGTAACTCATCTCAAGCACAAACGGTTTGAGTGATCAAACATGTTGACAGCCTGACAGGGACCCCCGAAACGTGACTCCCAAGTGCAGCAAATGTCAACATGTTTGATCACTCAAACCATTTGTAACTCATCTCAAGCACAAACGGTTTGAGTGATCAAACATGTTGACAGCCTGACAGGGACCCCCGAAACGTGACTCCCAAGTGCAGCAAATGGTATCCATTGGCCTCTGATATTGGGAAAAGAAATTGAGGTTACACTTTATTCATTTTCAGGAAAATGTGCCAGTTTTATGTGCGGGAACAGAGAGTTATGTGATTGTAATAATTTATTATGAATTTACACTTAGTTTTCCCTAACCCCTCGATGGGGACAACATAATTTGTTGCACAGTTGATTATTTGGTCTACGCCCCATAGACTAAGATGGTTTTGCTTCTATGCTGAACGGGTCATATTCCGCTGGTTGTCTTCGGAGCGATTCCTTGACATCTGTATTAAAACCCTTTATCTGGACTCGTGCTAGGCAATTTCCCGGGCCTTGCACACCAAGGCCTTTAGCGGTAAAGATTGGCTTCCAGTAACCTGCCAGCACACTTGTGTGGGCAGGCCAGCCGATATCGGGTTACAGTTTCACTGAAAACAGCCTAGAGGCGAGGCATTGTGTCTAGAAATCAAGGACAGGTCCGGCCAGAATTGCCTATCTCGCTAGCTGTAGCAATGGTTCAGATTCACTGCGCTAAACAATGAAACCGCTGGAGCGAATCTGGGCCAAAAGTGACTCAAAGTCCGGGGAAAGTGTTATGAACATGACAGATATGGTGGCAGATCGAAGATGGATTCTAATGGTATTACATAAAAATGGCGCACAATGCTCATAACAATACCTGGTACATAAACTGCAAAACACAACATTGATATATAAGTTATAAAATCTGTAGTTCCCCTATCAATAAGGGAAAGCGAAAAAATAGTAATACATCAATACAATGCCAGATTTCACACAGCAAGAATAATTACTGACCTTTGGTTAACAACTAAATCGCTTGTCTCCCAGGGCTAGACACGCATTTAAAAGATTCCAAGTGTTATCACCCACGATTCAGGTTGAGTAATTTGTTCATGACGCAAAACACAAACATGTGGTTGGATACTTTTAATTGAATTGCATCACAACTAACAAAAAAAAACTACAAGAACAGAAGTGGCAATCATTTTCCTTATTTGGAGTTTTAATGCTTCCCCATTCTTTGCGTACATAGAACAGGTGCACATACATGTAGTCTTATTTAAGACTTCTATCATAATTTAACGTTTTATATTGTATATTTGTTTAATTTGTTAGATGGTGTTCCATCCAAAGTATACGTGCTAGACACTGACTACGATGACTATTTGATCTACCATTCTTGCAACCAATTCCCAAGAGACAACCCGATCCTATATGAACAGCACAATTATATCTTCACAAGAACACCGAAGTGGCCGGATGTCGAGCAGATTTATCAGAAAGCACTCAAGGTGTTTGAAGAGTTCAATATCGACACTGGTCCTTTCGTTTGGATGGATCAACAATATTGCACCTAAACACTGTAATATGAGCAAAAATCAGTAAAAATAAGAAACAAAAAGCGTATGAATTGACTCTTACCTCCCAAAATACCATATTTTCTTAATGTTCTAAATACTTGGCTACAGAGGAGGCTAAAATTAGCTGAGTACCATTAAAATAGAGCTGTATAATTTTTCAAAGCCACGAGACAACCTCAAAATAAAATAATGTAAGAAAATTGGAGCTAATCTAATCAATGTCGGTAATTATGAAATGGGATATTATATATAACAATTAATTTGTTAAGGAAATTTATTCAACGCTTATGTCACTTTGGAAATCGAAATCAATATGTACAGCAGCTAAAGGTGTTTTAAATTGATAAAATATCTTCTATTCTCTGATACAATACATGCGACGAAAAAAAATAAAGGAATATTTAAATATTCGGTAACATGTAGCTCTCCTGGGGTTCGTTCCCGAAACTGAGTCGTAAATCTACGTGCATACTATGTCATGCTTGAGTAGACCAATTTGTCCAAAGCACTGTGTAACTGGTATGAAAGGTCTGTTATGTAGGACATACGTATGAGTTAGTATACACGTAGGGTTACGAACGAGTTTGGGGAACGGGCCCTTGGTGTTCAAATTGCATTGCGTAGCTGCTGTGTTGAGTCTCGAACACATGCGAACACCAAACGCACAGCTTAAAGGTGCAACCAGAGATTTCAAGTCATCCATCTTTTCCATGATATGTAGTGATTTCATATAGATTAGACACTCAATAGATTCCCTACCCTTTATTTGGCTACATAAATAACTTAAAATGAAAATAAAAGGCGATTTGTATATGCTTATATTTCAATAGAAATCATAGGCTGCATTTTGTATTTGCTCTTATATGAAATTAAAAATTTCAAAATTTTTGTACCAAAAACAGTTCTCAGCTTAATCCTTTCAGATGGGTATATTTTTGATAGAAAGCTTTACACAATTAGTGCAAAAAAATCAGACTTTAATATGGGGGGGGGGGCTGTATTTGACATCTTGATGCACCTTTAAATTTGGTGAGCGCTTGAGCCTTTTGAAATCTATTTCATTGGCGTCATAGTAATGACTTGGCATAGTCAATGAGATGAGGGACAAGACCAAATATCGTACAGCATGGTTGCAAGCATCAAAAGTGATAAACCTACGAATACGCCATAAGTTACGAATATGGTATTTTAACACTCTTACAGATAGCTCCAATATGATTGGACATACTCATAGTGTAATCAAACATAACCCCAAGGTCCTTTACACACAGAGATGCAGGAACAGAGGTGTCATCCAGGTTTAACCGTATTGGAGGCAGATTTTTCAAAACACAGGGCGTGGCAAAAACAATAATCTCTGTCTTCTTGATTCATCTGCAGCATGTTTTTTGACACCTAGGTCTTTATGTCATTTATACAGCTTGAAAGTTTTTGAAGAGCATGCTCACAATCACCTGGAATTTTTAAATTAAAATAAATAAAATAAATAAACTCACAGAAAAGTATTATCAGCATACGAATTTAAGTTAACATCATGATTCCTAATAATCTCACCGACCGGATGAGTATACATTATGAAACCTTGCGGGAATAGAGTAGTTGAAAATATGCTGCTTGGACATTTCATGTGTAACCATCACTCGGGTACTTCGGTCGATGAGATATGATCTAAACCAAACAAGAGTAGTGTCTGTTATACCAAAACTGGTTTCAAACCTTTTAATCAAAATATCATGGTCAATGGTATCGAAGCTGGGTATCAAAGGCAGAACTTAAGGAATACCAGCAAGCCAGCCTTATTAGCATCCACGGCTTGAAGGATGTAATTTCTAACCTGCAGAAGGGCTGTCTCAGTGGAATGGTGAGCTGCTTTGTATGCAGATTGCAATGGCTCACCGAGATCCTTATCGCTCAAATGCTGTACTACCTGACGTGATGCGGCCTTCTCAATCAATTTTACAATGAATTTGATATTGGCAAGTAGCCTAGAGCTCTTAAGTACATCACACTGTTGAAAATGTTCACAGAAAAACGTCTTTTTAACTGTCAGCTGGGACTCGAAACGTGCGAATAACTGTAAAAAAACGTCGTTTTAACTGTTGTAAGTCCCAGATGCCAGTTAAAACGTTTTTCTTTTTAAATTGAACATTTTTAACAGTGTACGATCAAAAAGATATCTTCTTAAGTACAGCGATAATGATAGAATGCTTCAAAGTGTGAGGAAATATGCCTGTCAAAAGAGAACTGTTTACTATCCTGGTGAATAGGTAATAGATATTTCAAGTTCTATTTAATGAGCCAGGAAGGAAGTGTGTCCATAGTGTAGGCCTTGTTAGACATTTGGCCACTTATTTCAGCAACGTAAGAGTCAGAAAGTGCTGTAAAATCTGGCAAATAGCATTTGCAATTGATATCTGCCTGGAGAGATTAAGCATTGACAGTCATATTGTACCTAATCTTTTCAACTTACCTACAAAGAAAGTTTTGAAATCATTAACAAGATCAGCTTCAGAGTTAGCTCTGGGAAAAGCCATTGGAGATGAATCCAAAAGATCTTTTTAGTGTTATGAACATGTCCTTAGTGAATTTATTGAGTTTATTTTGTCTGAAAAATAGGCGAATCATAATCTTTATCAGAACGTGATTTGCGCCATCTTAGCTCAAGACGCCTCTGAACCCGCCTCTTCTGGTGGATCTTACTATTATACCAAGGGAAGGAGGGTTATGGTGGTATGCTCCTTAGTGACAATAAGGCAAAGTTGACCAAGAACAGAAGATGTAATAGTCTCGTGCTAATCACAGAGTATATCAGGACCATCACAAAGACGATCACTGAAGAGAGTATTGAATTGATCAAAGTCGAGATTACGAAAATAACACGCGAGGTTTTTAAAGCCTTCATGAGAGGTGGTTTAACATACCGAACAGAGTACAAATGTCATCAAGAAGCCTTCAAGAAATTGCTCGAACTCAGTCAAGAGCAGACGGTGTGGATCGATACACCGCAACAAATTTAACTGACTTGTCAGTGACACGAATAATGTTCAAAAGTGGATGTTTCAATACCAGTAGGAAAGACAGTTAAATTAAGGGTTAAAAAAACACCAATACCACCATGTTCATCAATTTTCCACGGGCCTGGTGGGGTACATTCACCTATGACAACTGGGCCATTCTAGGCAAGCCAAGTTGCATTTAAAAGTATGATATCAACATCATGCTCAATAACATGGTCCAACATGGTGATTGTTTTATTGGATATGGAACGAGCAAGTGTGAACATTCACATTAGCAAAGGGTTTGGCTTAATATCATTAGGAACCGTAATCAAATTACTAAGATTGTTACAGCTTGATCTAGGATGATAAATATTGTTAGCGTGTGCCGTATTATCTCGACACATATTTGTAGACGACGTATTCGAAGTAGGAGAACTTAAAGTGACAGGAGATTTTTAGGATACGAATTTCTCTCAAATTGCACTAAATCGGTTGTAGACCACCTACCGAGAACATTTGGAAGGTTTATTGAACAAACAAGTACAAAAGAAAACCGCAGACCTTTTTTGAACTTGCCTGCTATCGTAATCGTCCCCATAGAAAACAAGGCTTTGAATTTCTGTCCTGCACGACAGAAAATACTAAATCATCATCTTATTAGATAAAGAGGGCGAATTAGGCTTATTCACTTCAGGTGTGATCTAATACATTGGTAAGCATTCCAAATATGCAAAAAACCCGGGTTCGAAAAAAATTGTGGACGCTTCTTTCTGGAAATGTCCTCATGTCTCTTTAAATGGTTTGATGTTGGAACAGTAATTAAGTTGGAAAAATTAATAGTACGGACTACATTAGCGACCCCAGCGATTTGAAATAATACAATTTTACGTTTTAATTGATTTTCCCCGAACACGCATATGCTACAACATAATTGCATACTAACCAGAATAAGACCTTATACAAAATATAAATATAGAAATACAAAAAAGTGCTGTTTAAAGGCAAGAAGACGTAAATGTAGAGATACACATGTGGTCAGCTGGTCTTTAAAAAGATCTACCAATTGGTATTGATGGACTTAGTTGGTCGCATTTAATAAATTTAAAATGCGACTCTTCCTAAAGCATTATCAGCATTTCTTCACAATGTACACAAATCGCTTTGAACACTGTGTAGTGGAAAATGGTTTGTAGGTAAAGAGGCTAAGCCTAGCACCCGTTATTTATCAAGATATTATGAGTGTTATGCTTTGTTTACTAATAAAAGTCGGGATCCGATTTTTCAAAGCCCAGAAAACAGTCGTAAAGGGTTCTCAAGGACCGCATTTAAAATGCCTTAAGTGAATTGTTTTCACAAAGAAAAGGACTGAAGTGGGGATATGACTAACACTAGCAATTTAGCGACAAATGGGGCATTCTGAATTTGGAAAAATATGACGATAGGGCTTTAAAATCAAAATCTTTTAAAATAGCAAAATTGGTGGTTAAAACGCTAAAAGTCTAAAAAGCACTCAAGTCAAGAAATACCGGACGGGACAACTACGTGAATCTTTGCAATAGGGTAAACAAGAGTGAAAACCTCTCAAAGAGATTGATGGAAAATTAATCCTAGATTACGGGCATAAAAATTTTAAGTCAAAATGAAAAGTCCAAATGAAAGTATATTGACTTTTTACAGAAAATGTACTATATCTGATGTTCTCCTTTTTGTACCAATTGTGAAATTAAATGCAAAGCCGTGAGTTCCAACGGATAATACCAAACCATTACTACTTTAGTTGGCCCTTGCAGATGTCAAGCCCTAGTAATAATAGCATATTATTTGAAGAGCGCCCACTTTTTCCGGATATTTTGAGATTTTTGCACAATTACATTGGTAATGGACTAGTACCCCACAATTACATGTGAACGGTAGTTAGAGCTCAAAATTTTATATGTGTTGACAAAAAAGGAATTTTATAATTTAGAATAATAATTTCGGTGATCCTCCGATGAAATTCAACAAGCTGCTTGAAAACGCTCCGCAAAATGCGAATAGCCGGGAACTGGCAAAATCGCTATTTTTATGACAATACGCATTTTTGGCGTGACCACTCGCAGTTATAGTTACTAGACAATTACCAACACAATTATGCAAAAATCGAAAATTTTAAAAATTGGGGCGCGCTCTTCAAAAAAATCGGATGTTATTGCTTTCAGTTTGAGTTCAATGTATACTTAATTTAAATACACAAATGATTTTTTGGTTAGTCAGACTGAAAGGAATCAGTGAGTGGAATTTTTATTGTGCTAATTATGTGTCTTAGGATTGTGAGACTGTTATAATTGATAGTAAATACTAGGAGGCGTGTGACTCCTCAAAACCCAGGCCTGAACCCACGCCTCGGTGGACAGCCGACTTCTGGCTGACTCCACCAGGAGTCCTCGGTGCCGCTTTTATTTATGTTCTTCATCTGATTTCATCTTGTATTTCTTGATGTTTTTTAGCAAAATTTTCAAATAAATAAATAAAAAAACAATGAATTTTATTATTTTACAATTTTTTGAAATTCAGACACCAAACCCACAACCAAAAAATTAGGCAAATGGGCGTAAATCCCAAAGCCAATATACGATATCCTCTCATCTGTTATCCATTGTCTGTATACATGATACAAAATTCAGAAATAACCTTAATGAAGTTGATTCTTCGGCTTCAATTGTTTGGAATAGAAAATATTACATAAAACAGAATTTTCTTCGAGATGTCGCTCTTACGTTTTAAAGATGACGACTCATTAAAAGGGATTTCTAGGTCGCCACCGCCTTAAAGTGTAATGCACAACTGAGGGTTTCCAATAATATGCGATAAATAACAGCCTAAGGGAATGATGGGTTTTGTGCTTACAGGAATATCGAGATTAGGTGTTCTCTGTATAAATCAGATTTTAAAAGAGTTACCAATGAAATTGAAAAAGCACATTTCTACGTGACATTGTGTAAACTTAAATGCACAGGGGGCAGGGCGGGAAAAGGGAAAAAAGTTTTGAACCTGTCGAATGCATGGAATCGGGCCCTGACTTGCGCCAGCGTTTAATACGATTACAAATTGATTTTGTGGGTGAAAAGAACGGCCAATTTGCAAAGAAAAAAACCAGGACAGGCACTAATCACCTGTTCAAATCTTGGTGGGACATGTTGACGCCATTCAATGGCATTCATATTGCACCTGACGGCCACACGCTTACACTATACTCGCCTCGATTCGCGTTTGATACGTTCGTCCCCTGGAGTTTTGAACCTATAAGTCGGAGACGGGGCTTTTTCTACCGGTTGTATGTAAAAGCCGATATTCGTCCGGCGGAGGCCATAGTCCGGGATCCATAGACGATAACGGAATTAAAGCGTGGAACCTAACGTTGTTAGTGAAGAGTCAACTGACTCGATTGCCATATGTTCACCATTGTCCCGGACTATGAGTTAAGCCGGAGACCTATATCGGATGAATCGAGTATGGTATTAGGCCATGAGGATAAAAGCGAGAAGAAAGATGCTTCGGATAAGGAAAAGAACAAAGACCAGCTTTCCAATGGTGTTTGTTCAATCTCATTTGTTTTGTCAATCCAGGGATATAATCAATTTAGTAGATATACCAAAATCGATTGTGTGCCACTTTTAAGCATGTGCAGAGTTGGGTCGCCAGCTATGCCATACTGTCTTGAAGTTCACAAAAGATTACAACGTGACAAAAGAAACAAATAACACAGATTAAATTTAGTAAAACAAAGGAAAGTCTAGTTTATGACGCCAAAGTTTTATTATTCAACATAATCAGTTCAATTATAAAAAAATCTTCTAAACTAACAAACAAGACAATTTTATTGCACGTCAATGAATGGAGCGAGCTTTGGATTTATTACAAGATGGTATCTGTTAAAATCATTGCCAGAAGGAATGTAATTGCAACCAAAATAACACGGCACAAATCCACAGAAATGGTTTACAGTTATTGCACTCTCTTTGTGCATTACTAATGTTGAAGTCAATACAAAATTTGCCTTGGAGCCAAGTATCAAAGGGTGGTAGGAATTGCGTTTATGATACTTCAAGAACCATAGAAACTTCTCTCCAGGTTGACTGTACGCTCATGGTTCTCTTCTGACAAAATAACAGCTATGTCGAATGTTATTCACTTTATCTTAAAGCCAGAACTTATTGATCATTAACTTCCACAATTACGTAACTGTTTCGTATCTTTTTAGAGTTTCTTTATGAAGTTAAACCCTTTTAAAAATATTTATACCTGTTCAAGTGTGAAAAAAACCTTATGTTGAACTAATTCGTTCACCGTTTTCTCTCAACCAGAAATTGCACAAACTCGATATTGGGTTCAGCAGTAAATGGAGGAGTCTCTCGATTGAAATAAGCAATGAGATGAACAAAAAAAATCCTGGAAAGCTGCCTTTTCTCTTGAATGTTGATATACAAAACAACGTACTTATGTTTGAGATATAATATTGAAAAAAATCGGTTTTTGATTGTACCATTTTTTGAGACAGGTAGTATGAGCACATTCTCGAGAAAATTAATTAAATGTCATCTCAATTTATGCCCTGAATATCAGTTACTACGGGATGTACACCATGATTCATTGACTCCAGCAAATAATGGGGTTATTGATAACTAAATCCGCTCGGTATGTAGAAGACCAAACACTTCACAGATTCCTTTTTCATCTGGAACTGCAGAGCCATTGTTATTATCCATGCAACTGAAAAGATTGCAGGTGTTATACCATCACCCCGATTTAGATTAAGCTATTTTTCATGACGTGAACACAAATTACATGTCCTCTTTCACGACAAAATATAGTTCTACTGTGTGTTCAATTTTCTTTGACCCTATATTTCATCCTTTATTCGAAAGGGAAACGAAGGTGAACAAAGCTCATGAGAAAAAAAATGTTTGGCAAACTGTGACCTAACATCTTTGTACAGAACCAAACCCATACCTTGCCGCGTAACCCCATTTCTATGCAATTTATTGCGTTCAGAGCAGAACTCGAAAATCATCTATATGAAATTCAGGTGAACCGGTACCGAACAAAACTTTTAATTGAAAAGAAAAGAGGTCCTATATTAATATGATTAAGTTATGGATGTTGGTTCTGCACCAAGATGTTAGGTCATAGCTTGCCAATCAAAATTTCTTTCATGATTTTTGCTCATCTTCGTTTCCTTTTTGAATAAATGATGAAATATACGATCTAAGTTATTTAACTCCCAGCAGAAGTTTGAGTTTTATTTTCTTCGTGAATGAGGCTGTAGCTCAATCTAAATCGGGCGGTGAAAACAATTCAAAAGCTTTTAACGTCATGGACAATAGCAATGGCTTTGCAGTCCCAGAGAATCTGAAGTCAGTTATCCTATTCAAAACGGGCAGATTTACCTATCAAGAACAAATTATTTGCTGGAGTCAATGGAACGTGGTGTACATCCCTTGGTCACTGATATTCAGGGGAAAAAAGGAAATGACATTTTATTCATTTTCAGAACACGCGTAGAACTGATTTTGATAATTTTAGACATTTTATTTTAGCAAAATTATGTACTTATTAGGGGTGCGTCACCTTTGTAAACGCTATGAGATTTGCCCGCTAGCATATGCATTGCGTTTGTAGTTTTGTCTCGAGTTTTGCTTGGTACCATATACTCTTTTGTTCAAAGAACAGACATATTGCTTAACTTGGACTATGTATTATTCGAAATAAAACACTGTCCCTGACCCTCCATTAATCTTAATCCCCCTGACAGAATAAAGGTTAGCCTACTATCAGCGCGAATCTATATACTATAGCTATCCACCGATATCATAATTATATGGGTTGCTCGTACTTTTTGATAATTGTGGGCCAAAATGCCATTTTAGGCAATTTTTTAAAAAAGGGAATTTAAAGGTGCATTTCGTGATCCAGTACCTTCTGGTTTATTCATGCTTCACTAGATATCCTTGAGATAAGCTTTTTCACAAAATGTTAGTTGATTACGATCATGCGGTCTTGTGTTACGAACAAATGCTTGCTTCCCACGGTCCCTTGGGCCACTATATGCTGTAATTTCTGTCCGTTTACGGACAAAAAATACAAAATTGCGAATTTCTTACAGATACGTCCGAATTTGCACGTAAGAATAGAATAATTGACTCCATAATACCTGCACAATATATATAAAAAAAGTTTCTGTCCGGTTACGTACAAAAAATACAAATTGCGAAATTTCTTACAGATTACGTCCGAAATTTGACACGTAAGATTAGAATAATTGACTCCTAATACCTGCACAATAATATAAAACAGACATGTGGCTTTTATTCTTAAGGAGATATTGTACGTTAAAGGTCATTCGGCTTCAAGGAGTAGTTCCTGGGCCCCACCAACAAATTAAATTTTGTTCAGTTTTATATACTTTTTCCGACTCAGATGTTGGTTATTTGTCTAACTTTTGGATACGCCTTTTTCATGAAAAAAATATTAAAATACAGGAGGCCCGTTGGCCACCAACGGGAGGGTGAGATTAAAAAAGAAGAACTAATTAAAAATTATGAATATTTTCCTGTTTTTTTTAAATTAAAAATTAAACACCCCTTTTACACAGTACATGTAATTAAAGTCCCGAAGGTGAACCACGGGCGATGAACAGGGCTTTTTACGGGGATCTACCAATGGCGTTCACGGGTATGACGAGGACATTGTAGATTCGTTCCTTATGTCTGCTGAGGAAGTCAATGTTGGTGCATACATATAGGCACTGACCAGATTGACTAGTCCCACTGATTGAAGAGAGTAGATAACAGGACATTATTTCGCTCACTTCCCTGTGTGGGTGGGATGGTAGATCCCAGTAGACTCTTCCTGTTCGAAAAAAAATCACCTCGTTCCGATGGTTCTCAGAGATGTTCTTCGCCGAAAAATACGAAAAGTCTCCTACCCATGGATATGATTTCATGATCTGGAAGCACGTTCTCTTGAAGGGCGACAATGGCCATTTAGGTCTATTCAATTACATGTCGGTGACTTAAGGCTTAAGGATCGGTCACTTCTAGCTCCAGAGAAAAGAAGGAAAAGAACTCGGTGTCATGTCCTGGACGTCCCAAGTGCCCAACTTTAAGGAAGACTGGTTTTCTTTGTTTGCGCTTTGATCATTTAGGGTTTAAACAAGATTCACATTTCAGATTAGATTCAGGTTCATTTCATCAGAAAAAAACGCAACCACATGATCAGGGATATTAATACAAAATCAATTATGATATAATGCATGCAAATTTATTACACCATAATGGTATACAATTATTTACATAAGACAATTTAGTTATGATATAAGATACAAAAATACCCGTAATACAGTATCATAATATGATTATAGTAATAAAACCGAAGTAAGCGTACATGTGTATTTATCACGATTACACGTATGGATGGGAGAGATCATCAAAATAAAGGGACTTTAATCTTTAATCTCACCCACTTCACATTAATAAAATAATAAATTTCGGTTTTTATTTGTATGTGTATTAATAAGAAATGGCCAACTACAACTAAAGATTGCCCCACCTAAACTGCTCAATTACAAATTTGAGATGAACCAGATTATCCGTCTATATACATGTAGTTTAACCAGTGCCTCGGATACGGGTATAACAAAACAGCCGGCATCCAGAATTTTATAAACAAATTGTATTTCGAAATGAAAGGCCTGCGATTGAAGCTTAGCTATTTCAACAGTGATTAGTATATTGACAGCATACGGTATATAAAAAACACGATTTGTTTGAAAATGAGGGCGACTCCTGGGATATCTCTGAAGTCGCGATATTACGACCTCCCGATGCTAAAACAATTTCGTTGTATAGGTTTCGCTGTGTTCTAATTTATAAGGCATACAAAATTGCAATTTTATCAGCCTTATTTTTATCATTTTAATGATCAATTTAAGCTCACTGTTACCTACACGAAATTTAAATATCCTTGAGTTAAATGCTAATCTGTACGGCTAAACCTCCTATATAAAGCTTAGCATTTCTCGTCACGGATAAGGTTAATTAAAAAGATAAAGGTGGTTTTATAATGTTAATTGATCTACGGACCGGCCTAGAGCGAAATAGATGCCATACTTGGAAAGCGAAATAAAGCTCATTCAACACAGTTGCGACTGTCTGCTTGGCAGCTGAGGGACAAGAGAAACAGGAAAACAAAGGAAGCCACTACTTGATTACGATCTGAAAGGGTATTTGACATGGTAAAATGGCGTTTCAGGATCTACATAAGATAGGATGCACTGCCCTTTACACATGGATAGCGGCCGGCCGCACCGTTGAATAGTCCCCGATTGAAACCACAGGAAGTTGCATTTTGCCTTCTTAACTTAAAGGAATTTTGTATAACAATAGAAAAATCTGTGGATATGTGCCAGCAGGTGTATGCGTATTTCCCGGCCCATGAGAAGGCGAAAAGCACTTCTCGTGTGTTTCAAAATGGCGATCAACCGCTATCATGGTAAAGGTCAGTGACGGATGTCCACCCAAGTAAAGATGGCCTGTCGAGCCACTCATGTAGCAGGGCATTGACACGAACCCAATGAAATACACCGTTGAGGTGTTGCCTCGGACTGATTTTTTACAAAAAGAAACTTATTTTTTTTAATCCGTGTTCAAAACAGTTCGTCCCAACGCCCAACTCCCTTCTGAGGCACCATCAGGCGGGCAGTACCCCCTTTATTAAATAATGCCCTGGAGTGACAAACCGTCAAGGCTCTACAGCATGAAAGCTTTTAGAAAATTCTTGTATTTTGATTGTAGTTTTTTGAGCAGATTTTTGTACTTTTTGACAAATTGAAGGTCTGCAACCTCGGAGATTTAAAGATAGCGCCCAAGAAAAAAATGAAAACTTGGAAACGATGAGAGGACTGGCTAGGGAGCGGAGAAAGGAAGGTAAACTAATACAGCCGAGGAAATTTGGTATGCATTGAAAGAAAGGGTTTTGAGACCCCAGACAATAATAAGGATATCTCGCCGTCCTGGCGTTGACGAAACTGGGTAGAGCGGTTTCGAAGGTTAGCGACCATCAAGGAGGAATAACTTTAAATAATTGGTAATTGACATTTGCCATTAAATTTGAAATAATTAGCTAATCACAAATTAATATCAAATTAATTGTGTAAGGTTAATTTAAAATCCTTACAATGGTCCTAAGGGGAGGAACGACTCTTTGGAACACGTATAGGAAAACCCTAATTTAAATTCTCAAACTAATGTCAAAACTGCTGATAAAACATCATAGAAAATAAATGAATCAAATTTTGGAGTTTCAGCATCGATTTTGTAGGGACTATGTTTGAGACAAAGGTAAGTGTAACAGGTTTCCGAATCGAAAAACTTCAAGAGATTGTTACGGAAATAAATGGGTAAAAACAGCATACGGAATAACAAATCAAAGTTGAGCACAACGGTTACGATACAATAGACGAGGAAACATAAACGTAAATATTTAACACACAGTGATAGAGAGATTAACATCTTTCTTACAAATAAGCGGGTAGTGTTTGTAGAGAGTGATAGTTAAGTTATATCTAGCTTGGGTAGCCCCATTGCATTCAGTTCATGCACAGTGATTTCCACACCACATCTGTCCAACAAAATAAATTGATGCAATCATTTGGAACTCTCCAGTTCAAAACTGGCATTTCAACAACTTTAGAGATAAGTTTAAACATTGCACAAACCATGGCTTTGAGTTCGTTAGTGGTTTCTCACACTAGTGGTAGTATTGAGTGCAATTGCATTTAGTTCATAGTAGCTATCCTGCATGGCACACCTTCCTCGTCCTATCGCAAAGGGGATCGGTGCTTGTCCAAAGGTAAAACCTATGAAAGATTTCGACGTGACAAAATTATATGGTGGCTCTTGGTATCTAATAGCTGGACTACTCTGAGGATCGCCCCCCCCCCCCCTTAAAAACGCCCCCCCCCACCCCCTTTCTTGATCACCATTTGTTCCACACTGCAGTTCTATGATGGTAACCCAGGTAAAGACATCTGCCGGATCTCTGCTAAACTACCAACATTGGATACGACGGTGAAAATCAAAGCTATCACCATACAAGTTGCTACTACCAAACGAGACCGAGCAGTCCATCGGGATTTATACACTCCGTAAGTATTCAGAGATTACAACCCCCTAAAATAGGTATCAAATGAAAAAGCAATGAAAAGCAGGAAACCAGCGACGCATTTTACCAATTTCTAATTCCCAAATTCACACATTTTGAGCAAATGCCGTCACGAGGGGTCACGCATGTATCGGAGAGCTTCTCGTATCCCTAACCCTTAAACTCACCTAAAACCGAACCCAAAATTAACGGAATCCAAAGCCTAACGTCAACGCTAACCCTTACCAGTCTTCCGGTTGCTACCATAACGCCGTCTTGTCGTTTGAGCAAAAAGGTCCTGTTGCGTAACAGAACGCGGCCCGTAAGCGTTTTTTTCGATTATCAACTTTAAGGTAGTGGTCTACCATAATTTTCATTTTTTCTATAAAAGAACCTATGAAATTCATTATTGACATAATAACATATGGGTGATACTGACACAAATGTAATTTCAAGGTCATAGGCCCCTAATTGCATAATAATGGCAGTGTTTTTAAGCGTTCCCAGTTACGGCCATTGTGCAGAACATTATTCATAATAATCTAATTTGTAAAAAAATAAAAGTATGAAATTGTTAGAAAATGGTTAACTATAGGGCATTATACAAAGAACCCAACAAAGGCTTATTTAATTGTGAAATTTTTTAATAAACAATGTGTGTATTTCGCTACACCAATACACTTAATACAAGGTTAATGTTGATATATTTTACAATGTTTAGAAACAAATATGAACCACTTACAAAGAGAACAATGGTTTCTCAATATTTTTGCTACTTGTTGGCAAAACTATCTTTAATAAACTTTAAATTGGTATGATGTTTAAAGCATAAAACCAATCATGATGTTCAAATGTAACAAATTATGTGTTATATTAGCATTATTGGTTTAAACATAAAAAAATAACAAGCTGGCTCAAAAGGATGAATAGGTATATCAATTTCTGTAAGCTTTTTAAAGTTTGGTCAGGTTTTCTGAATTCTGTTGCCAGACTTCATCATTATATTTTAACGTTTTAATCCAATTTTCTTTATTTTAGATGAAAGTTCCAGTTAAAATACGTATTTAGACACGGACTACGATGGGGGGATATTGGTTACCACTCCTGCAACCAATTTCCAAAGGACAACCAATACTATATGAACAGCCACAATTTTCTCTTCACGAGATCACCCCAGTCGCCTATATCTACCAGATTTACCAGAAGGCTCTCAAGGTGTATGAAAAGTTCAACATCGATATGGTCGTTTTACTTGGATGGATCAGCAAATGTTAAACCCAGCATATTGAAGTTAACATTAAATACTAAATTTTCCGTAGTGTAAAACTATATAGTTAAAGCGCTAAATCAGCTGAATAGCACTGTGATGATGAAAGCTGTTATATTAGAATTATAAATTTCAAAAATGACAGGACCACAAGATAATGGGTAGAAAAATAAGGCGATCTGTCATCCACTGTTCCTCCCTCTTCCTCTCCTAGATCCCTTTCTTTCTCCTCATCGTTCTTTTCCTCTCCTTTGCGGCCGTTCTCTTCTGAAGGGTGTCCCAATTTTTATCTTTGTTAATTTGGTGAGCTTATCTGCTGTCATACGGTTATTGCAGACTTGTAAAAATAGAGTCATCAAATTAATAATCAACTGTTTGTGGTTTCTTTTGTGAGTAATACTTATCGCGGAACACTTGTAGACATTTAAGTTGTATTGTCAGTCATCTCTGTTACTTCAAAAGTTGAGGTCTTTTTGCTATAAAGATGATCGCGATGGGATAAATAATTTATCCCGCGCAAATATGGCTTTGGATAAATGGTAAGTCTTTATGTAGGCCCGACAGAACGTGAACCGCACTGTACCCTGAGAACACCAGATACAACGGCGGTCTGAGATACTTTGTCAGGGTAAAGGGGCAACTTGTTAAGATCAGGATAAGTTAGACTTCATGAATGATTGATTCTGCTTCGAAATCATGCGTATGTTCGTCAAGCTAGAAAAAAAAGTCAAAAGCTTCATGATTTGGGACATGTCTGGATGTGTCTTTCTCGTGGACCTGATTCACCAGTTAGCTTAGGAATGAGATGTAGCGGAAACACTTTAAATCATAATTATAATATCAAAGACCTTAATAATATATCGTCCATGCACTCGGGCGGAGTTTAATCACATGTTGCTCCTCGGTCGCCTAGACAGCAAATGACTCATAGGCGCGCTTGATCAATAAATCTAGCGTGATGGCGCTCTAATCAGTACAAATAAAAATATTACTCCCAATTGGCCCACACAATAGCCAAATTCTTCTCTGAAACTATAATTTTGTCATTTTCGACTCAGATAATTGATTGGCTTCTAATTCACCATTTGTGTCGAGGTGGATAAGCACAACGCCTGGACAAAATTTCGAGTCATCCGCATGGAGAATGAATGATTGGTAAATTCGGGTTGTGAAAATTTTAACTAGAAGACACTCCTTGAGCTGTTTTCAATGCCAGTCGTGATTGACAGTAATGATTCCAACGCATACAGGGGATGACAAAGCAGTAATAACGGATCACTATAGGAACGTAGTTGGGGCAGTGCATGGAAAGTCTGGCAGCTTGGGTTTGATCATGCCAATGATATGTCTCAAGTATAATACTTCACCTCTCCCAAATTTGACTGTCAGACCAGCATTGCTGATGCGGGTCAAAATATCTCTAGTGCCTAGGTGCTCATCCCATGAAACGGAATTACACAAAATCATCGATATAAGCTTGGACACACATATAGGTTAAAAACTGGTAATTTATCTCTTAACAAGTCTCATACTAAAATAGGACATTTAAAGTTGTGGTTGATTGACTCAAAAATGTATTACAGTATTCACAAATAAACAGTAAAATTCGTTTTGTGCCATTAAACAAAAACTATCCATATGCTCATATAATTGACCTAAGGGGGATGTTGATAGCAAGTGTATTTTAGGTGACTAATAATAATAATGTTCATTTATAACGCAAACGTATCAGCCCTACGAAGCGCTCCACGGCGCGATGCCATTGTATTACAACTACCATTTCAGGAAATCTCAACAATCATTTTTTTCGCTTCATCTAGTGGAGTCTGGCTAAGCGCATGTCCATATCAGCACTTAGATGTAGTCACCCATAAGCTCCCCAATATTGCTAGGGTCGATGAGTAATTGAGAACTGAAATCTTGCCCAAGGACACATCTAGCACGGCAGATCGGAAGGTTTACTTATACGAAAAGCGTCGTAACTGCTGAATAAAACATTGCCCTGGAAATAAAAAAAACTACAAACAATTGCTGCCGTGTCTGCGCCGTGGCTTTCCCGAGATATCCGAGGGGGCGCCACATTGATAATAGTCAAATCAGCTCTGTATCAGTCAATATTTCTGTAAATGTGTGTTACTGGACACAATTAAAACCAATCTAGTCACTTTCAAAGTCGTTAAATAATCAATTTCAGATGGCTGCCACAGCAACAATTATAGGAAACCCCAATAACAGGGGGGCAATTTATGGATTCACAGTATTGTGAAATACCCAGATACAAGTTATTGGATACAATAAAAATATTATGATATTATAAATGCTCGGATGTTGTCAGGCATTATGGCAAGCCAAAATTCTTCAAATATTTAAAAATTTGCAGCTCCAATTTAGATAATCGCCGCAAATCCAAGTAAATCACAATGTGACCAATGATAAATTTTGACCATATCAACTGATACCAGAAATCCTGATTTCTAAACAAGCGTCAAAATTTCAATAAAAGACCAATATGGCGAAGAAAATGTATTTTACTTTTTGGCCATATTAGTTTCCATATACATCCTTTCCGGAAAATTACTGACGATCACCGCAAAAAAAAAGTGCTAGGTATGTTTATGCATGATGATGGATGTAATGATTATTGTTAGAAGGGGAATCTAGCTGTGAGAAGTAAAATACCTGTCATTGGAAGGACTGAGGTCAGCATTGTAATCAGCTATTACAGTATGGTTATAGCTAGTTTATCTACAATAATGGTAGATTTAGGCTCCACACATGCAAGATTTATTATATTTTCAATTC
Source organism: Ophioderma brevispina (assembly GCA_023653785.1). Lineage (NCBI taxonomy): Eukaryota > Metazoa > Echinodermata > Ophiuroidea > Amphilepidida > Ophiodermatidae > Ophioderma > Ophioderma brevispina. Next base: position 935 of record JAMKCH010056996.1, on the reverse strand, counting down.
CACGTGAGCAGAGTGCTGTAGTTATTATATGCTGTCGTCTTGAAGCCGAAAGTGCTGGGAATCAAAATAGGATCAAATTGTGGACAGATAGAAATCGTGGTGATTATCTTGGCATGATATATTACTGTGGAATAAGTGTCGTCGAGGGAATATAACCTTGTGTCTTGAACTGCTGGACAAAAGTTAATTTCAAAGGAGTTTTTTCTGGAAGATTCCAATGGAATATTACGTGAGGATATAAGCATGACTTGCATGCGGTAATTTTTTGAAGTATTCGCTGTGAGGACATACCATCGTTGAACTGCAACGCTTCTTGTGGAGATTAGTGGACATACTTGATTACAATTAAGTATAATCTAAATATTGTGTGTAATTTTATGTAATGTTGTTTTGGCATACCAAATTCTTGAAACCCATTACAAATCATTAAATTGTTATATTGTATAAAATTTAGATCACTGTGCACAAGGCTATTTATGGTGTTTGAAAGTATTTTGACCTTGACAGCCTACGAGACGTCATAACATGACTCCAAACAAAAGAACCGAATAGCGTGTATCAGGACTGATACGACAATCTATTCCATTGAGTTCTGGTATTTAAGACCTTTACATATTCGATACAAAATAGTTTTCATGTAAAATGGTAAAAGCTCTATTCAGTTGAACAAAGTGAGCATTTACAGCTTTTAGTTAACTCTCAACACATCCCCTCCAAATCAATTCGCACCATCGCAAATATGCGTTACTGTGTTGTGCGTTACACAAGGAATATCTAATTCTTTCATTGAAACATTGATTTTGATTTGTAGATAATAATTTTACATTTGCATTTGTTTGTTTTGAAGATTGTCAACTTTTGGCTATCATATTGCGAACATCGTCAGAAAGTTTTACAAAGTATCGGAAATGTGTTTATTGCGCTAATAACCCCCA